>JAURVB010012318.1:0-101330 GCA_033002965.1 Piper betle
GAGTGAGTTGTGTTCACACAGTTGAGTTAATAAAGAGGGGGAACAGCTGACCAAGAGTTTCTAAAGAGGCGACGTTAGTGTAGGAGGGCTATGGCCTCCATGGAGGGTAGCGAGGGCTTGAGGGCAGTGGATGCTCAGTCAAGGAAAGAGGCTGCATAGAGTGAAACCCCACCTTTGACAAATTTGATCCAATTTAGTGGAAGAAGACTTTGCTTCTAAGTGATCTAGTCAGTCAACTCATGGTCATAACTTAATGAATTCCATTGCCTGACAGTTGGCGGAATTCAGATATGACACGTCGCTTTGCCACGTGTTGCAAAGTCATTGGCTGGCTATGGAGTTTGGTGATAAATTAATTTAACAAATGTAAAACATTTTTCTTTTCCTCGTCGGGGTGTGTTTGGTGCCCATTCGCCTAAATTGGACTTGTTCCAAGTAAAAATGTTCTTTATAGATGCGTGAAAGTGTACACAAATTGATTTGCCTTCCCCACTCAAGTGGGATTAGACAAAAGATTATGAAGCTTTCACAGACTATGTCAACCATCTGAGTGACTACGGAACAGTATAAAACCAGTTGCTAAAAGCCAGGTTAAGACATTGAGAAGCTAATCGGTTTGTTGGTCACATTGGAAAATGTCAAAAAATGTGACCAATTCCACTAGTGGATGCCATTTTACCGTGTTTATGAAGTGGATGACAAAGTAATCAAACTCATGATCAATTCATGACCATTTATTGTGATTGCGTTCATATGTAAATCATAATGTAGAGCTAGGTAGAAAGTCTTGAATTGTAGCAACTATTTTCAAAAAGAAGGGAGTAGTATATCTACTTAGTTCAATTTCAATGAGCTCATGCTGATTACACAAGACTAAACGACTTCTCTCTTTTTTTATTTTCTTTTAATTTTTGGTGTTTCAAATGTTAACAAATCGAACTTATCGACATCATCAGATGGTGTAATTGATTAACAGGGAATTGGATTTGTTTTGCCTCAGAAAATCTGCTATAGCAGTTCTCTAATTGGAGTAAATAACCACAATTAAAAGAATTTATCTGATTTTATAGTTATATTTTCAAATTCCATTAATTATGGTGATTTGAGCTAATGAGGAGATTGCTACGATGGGTCTGCTGTAGCACTTGGTACAGCTAGTCCGCTTCTGACTAACAAATATCTTATGTGATAATCAAATGCTTTGGTTCAAAATTAATGATAATTTTAGTACAAGATGAATACGTTTGGAAAAGTGATTAAAAGGCACATTAACAAATGCACAAAATTATTGAATTTCGGCAACTTTATGATACTCAAACCAAAAGCCAGTATTTTCATTTAACAACATTTGATTAATGAGAGAAAAAGTAAGGTGATAATTACACCTCATATAATCATATAGGTTACATGATATACACCTCTAATTTGAATTTTTTTCAATGTATTCCAAATTAAAATAGCAAATATGAGGTTGATAATTTTTTATTTGTTTAGACATTAATGAGTCTTACTTGTAGATTTTTTATAGTGAACTAGTTCAAAATTATTTTAAAATTAATTTTTATTGCAATTACTTTGATAATTAAGATGAATGAGGTGAAAATATTAGATAGATTTAAAATTAATTACAAGTAGTCTAATTATTTATTTTGATTTCAAGTAATATAGATTTAATAAATTGTTCCAGATAAAATTTGTACCTCATACAAATTATAATATGAGTTGTATAGCTCATATATAAGGTCTTCGAATAAAATATGAGCCGTCGACACCAACAAAATAGGGTATTAGTGGGGGCAAAATTTGTCACTAACGTAAATGAAATTTGAAGGAAAATTTTATGACAATTTTTTGGGATAAATTTAGAGCTTCATTGGCATTTTGTTTTTTGTCAATGTCTTATATATTTTCTTGTAGTGCCTGGTCTCGCTTGGTCGTTGTTTATTCATCCTAATTGATTATATGAATCAGGTAAATGTATTTATTCCATTCCAACGTCTGTAAATTTTTGGAGATGTTGATATGTACACAGCATGTGGGTGGGGCGAGCACAACGGAAAGAAGAATAAAGTTTTGTCTAGATTTATTATTTTTGCCTATATAAGTTTATATTTTGAAGCGTCATATTAAATTATTTTCATTTTTAATATAATTTGAGAAAAATAAAATTACCCAATTAAAAATTTTGAAATTACTAAAATAATCATTTTTTCCAAAGCTACTCGAAATTTGAATTGTAGCTTGGAGCTTAGGAAGTGAACCATACTGATTATTGTCTAGGGGTGCTAATTTCTCGATTGAACTCGAATTCGCTTGATGTTCAGCTCGATTCGTTTGAGTTAAATTCCGATTCCATGAAACGAGCATGAGCATGAACACTTCTGTTCAACTTGACTCGACTCAAAACTCAATTGTTTATATTAGATATAATATTTTATATAATTTTTATATAATTATTTACATAAAATATAATTATATTATAATGATAGTTTTACATAAGGAAACACAATATTTGACATATAATTGAATTAAAATTAAACTATTTACGCTTTTATAATTAATTTATTTCAAATTATCTAGTAAATATATATATATATATATATATATATAAAATAATCGAGCAATAGTTCGTGTTGAATTCAAACTCAACTCTACTCAGAACCCTTTTAATCTCGACTCAAACTCAAAATAAACGAATCGAGCTTGAATATGGTTGAACTTGAGTCGACTTGCGCGAATAGCACCTCGGGGTGTGTGCTCTAGCTACATTGTGTGACAATTGGGTGACGTATGAAAAGGTGTGAATTGAAATCGAATTTAATCAAAATGACCCAAATCCAAAATTAGTATTTTAGAAAATTTTAATATAAAATCCCATTAGTAACTATAAATTTTCGTCGGTGGATGTAACCAAGAACTTTTTCCCAATAGTAGTTAAATATTAAAAGCTCCGAACCGAGTCAAGCTCTCTATTATTTCTTTTCTGTCTTCCCTCAACTGATTTGTACCCAATCCTAACTTTTATAGATCTGCCTTTTGTCGACCCAAAAAGGTTCAATCTCCTTTTCATTTCCACAATAATTCCATTGCTCCATCTTACCCACAAACTAGTCTTGGTTTGTCCACTCATGCTATGGCACTTTCTTGTTTCATGAGAAAACACAGTCTTCTTCCAACAAAAAACTTAATTAACAGTCATAACAGAACAGTTCTTTCTTTCACAGTGGGCAGAACTTAGGTCCTCCACGCATTGGACAAAACAATAACTTTGGGCATGATGGAACCCTCTTCATTGTTTAGATTAAAATATTTAGCACCACAAAAATCTACTTGGACAACATTGAAGGTCTTCCACAGTCCACAAGCTCATACCATATCCAAAGACTTCCCTGTGAAGGCATTAACCACTTACTATTCCCGAAAGAAAATATATTGTATGGCAAGATTGAGAAATTAATGTTCTGCAAGTCTAGTGCTTGACCTGAGATAACGGGCCATACCCTTCATTTCATTTGACCATGAAATTCTAGTTCTGCAATTATGTGGTTCTCCCCCAAGTCTGTAAGCACAAATTCAACAATGGATGACATTTAGAGATCTAATATTTCTAATGTGGAATGAAGGTCTTCTGAAGGCTGGTGTATATTCATTACAGTACTCCAAAATGGAATCTACCAAACTACATCCGTAGAAGTCAAATGGAAACAACTCCAAAATATCAACCATTAATGCAGCACGGAGGTAGACTGGACTAACAATAATAGACAAACAATTAAAACTCCGACTTTGGAGTATCAACAAAGCTGCTGAAATCACAGACTTCTCAGGAAGGAGGTTGTATAGATTTTTCAGTGGAAGGTCCACTCATTGGGAGAAGGGAAATGAACAATAGAAACCATAAGAAATAATATTCCAAGAAGAAAATCAAACCCATTTAAATATTTTTAATTAGCAATTGCGTTGTTAGTGTAAATGAAATCAGGTATCAATCATGAAAGTGACAATAGTAAGGGCAACCATTCTTGGCCTATGGGATGAGTCACGTGATCTTGACTTGAGCACGTGAGAAACAGGAACCTAACCTTGGAGGAAGTGAAGGAGACTACTAGGCTACATCTTCTTCCTTCGCGTCGGCAGCTGCGAGCTCACCTACCATTTGAGCTCCGACTGAAGACGGCGGTGTGGTCGGAGAAGATGATCTAACTCTAGCCATCAACCCAATGCCTTGCACAGCCGATGATAATTTTGTTTAAGGCTTCGTTTGGTTAGCTTGAAATAAATATAAATAACATAAAAAAATTTTAAACGATTAACTTAATAAATTTAATGTATATATATAATATTTTTAACAATTAATATTTTTATAATTTATTGTATACTTAAATTAATCATAATTACCTGGGTGGGTGGTCTATGCTCTGTAATCAGTAAAAAATAATTCATCATTTTTCTTATATATTAAGGTAAAAAAATATTTATTTACTTGTTTAAGTGCACATGGTAGGCCATAGAAGGTACTTCTGATTATTACGTGCTCCCGTAAATATAATTATATTTAATTTGTATATAAAATGATTAATTTAATATTATTTTTTATAAATATTATTAAATCTAGCTATTTTTTATAAAATTGACTATTTTAAAATTTTTATGTCATTTAAACTAATTTTGTGCCGATTAAATGGACCCTAATTAATTTTATTGCAATAATATTAAATACTTGTTTACCAACTAATTTAATTACCCAAAGTTTGGATTAAATTTTTTATTATATCCTATTTGGTTTGAGAGAAACAAATGCCTAGTTAAAAACTGTTTTTAATGACCGCAAATGCACTACAACCCTAAAAAAACGTATGCACTATCCGGTCACTAAA
Organism: Piper betle; assembly: GCA_033002965.1. Classification (NCBI taxonomy): domain Eukaryota; kingdom Viridiplantae; phylum Streptophyta; class Magnoliopsida; order Piperales; family Piperaceae; genus Piper; species Piper betle. The sequence goes on from JAURVB010012318.1 coordinate 4,878, forward strand.
GACATAGCATTTTCTTTTTCGGATTAGAAACTTGCAGTTACAAAATTTGCAACCACTTCCAACGGCAAGTGGTTGTAAGTTTTGCAACCGTTTTTTCATTGCAATGTTGTTACAAAATTAAACAAAATAATTTTTTTAAAAATGAACGTATTCTAAACATAATAATTATTTTTCTCGAGTCCTAGTGAACTTGAACTACCATCTTAATCAAAAAAATAATTACACTCTCACCTTATAGGCCAGAGACTCTTTTCGAAAATATATATAATTAAATAAGAAACAAACAAAGAAAAAAACATGACTAGAAAAGCTGTCATCGCAACGACCAACAAACAACCGACATTGATAAATTGGGTGGAGAACACACAACAAAATTTGCTGCCATTGTAACTTAATTCATAATTTCATACACCAACTCTGATATAATTCCAATCATAGTAGAAGTAAAAGAATCTAAAATACTAAATCAAGGAGATAAACATCTCACGTTAAAATTAAACAACACAGATACACGAGCAGGGGACAGTGAGATCGATGTCTAAACTACTGCAACCACGGAGCATTTCGCAACACTCACGGAGCCATCCATTCAGGCTGCTCAAGTACAGTTAGTTGGAATCGATCCAACCAAACTAACCGAACTATATCGAGTGGCCATGTTTCAAAACCAAAACCAAGCCAAATAACTCCCAAAACTAAATTAAATTGAATCAAAATATTTTGGTTCAGTCAATTAGGTAACCAAAAACCGTAATATATAATAATTTATATATATGTGTATATATTTTAATTATTTAATTAAAATTATATTGTTATTTTAGTGAAGACAACTATTTAATAAATAATTCTAAATATATATCATATTAAACAAATAGAAATATATCATAAAATTATAATAATTTTATGATTATTAATATAAAATATAGATTTTATAATATTAAAAAAATCAGTTATTTCGATTATTTTGGTTCCAAACCAAAATTACAAATGACATTTGGTTTGCATATATGAAAATTGAAAATTGAGCCAAATTTGTTCAAAACCTAACTGAATCGCTTATTTGATTTTCGTTCGGTTTGGTTTTTGGTTTTCACCAAAATATTCCCACCCCTTACTAAAAGGAGTTATATTTTATATATTTTTTATAGAAAGTAATATTAAGTTATTTATTTTGTATATAAATTTAATATGGTTACATCCATGAGAATATAAAATAATCACGATTACCTTATATGACCCACCAATGTGCTCTTAAAACAAGGCAAAAGTTATTTCTCTTTCTTGTCTCAATAGATAAAGAAATTGGGGGAATTATTTTTTGCTCGTTGGAGAACACATGGGTGGATCACACAAAATAATTATAATTAATTTCTATATAAAACACATTGTAAAGTATTAATTTTTAAACACACGTGCGCGCGCACGCATGCGTACATACACACATGTGTGTGTGTGTATATATATATATATGAGGGCGAAGTCCTGTAAGCGAAGCACAGCAATCTCTGCCTGTGCTGAAGTTTTGGGACAGCCGTTGGATCGCGATCCAACGGCTGTAATTCCTTCCCCCTCCTCCCCCCCCTCCTCCTCCTCTCTGTTTCTAAAGACCACCGCCGGCGACCTCCGCCGGCCTCCTGCCGCCCCAAGACGAACTCCACCGCGGCCCCCACCCACCGCCGCAGTCCCCCTCCCCCCGCAGGCCGGGACGAGCTCCGCCGCGGCCCCCGCCCCCGCCCTCCTCCTCTCCTCTCTGTTTCTCGAGACCACCGGCCGGCGACCTCCGCCGGCCTCCCGCCGCCCCAAGATGAACTCCACCGCGGCCCCCCACCCACCGCAGCAGTCCCCCAGGCCGGGACGATCTCGGCCGCGGCCCCCGCCCCCGCCCCATCCGGCCTCTGCCCTGTTTCCCTGCCCCTCGCCGCCCGTGTCAAAATTAACCCCCGCCGTCTCCCCAAGCCACTCCATTTCCCCCATCCGAGTGAGGGGAGCGGCGACTGCGGCCTGGGGGAGAGAACGCCGCCGCCCCGCCCTGTTCGCCCCCCTCCCCACCCACCGCCGCCCGTTTTGCCCCTCCCGCTTCGTCTCCCCGCCGCCCACGCACCCCCACCTTCGAGATCCCCCCACCCACCCCAGCGGGCGGCCGACGGCGAGGTCGCCGGCGGTGGGGTGGGGTGGCAAAACAGAGGGGGGAAGAACAGGGGAGGGTAGTTTCGTAATAAAAACTTGACTCGATCCCGACTCGAGTAAATATTACAAAAAAATTTTAAAAAAATAAAATAATTTCGTAATAATAATTTTACTCGATCGAGACTCGAGTCAATATTATTACAAAAATTATTTTATTTTTATTACAAAAATAATTTTAATATCGGTTATGATCGGACTCAAATTATTGACTCGAGTTAAGATAAGGTAAAGTTTTTATTACGAAATTATTTTATTTTTTAAAATGTAATTCGTAATATTAACTAAAGTCAGGATCGGGTCAAATTTTTATTACGAAATTATTTTTTTAAAAAAATTATTTCATAATATTGACTCAAGTTAGGATCGAGTCAAGTTTTATTATAAAATTATTTTATTTTTAAATTTACTTTTAATATTGACTCAAGTCGGGATTGACTCTATCCTCACTCGAGTCAAAATTACGAAATAAAAACTTAATATTGACTCAAGTCAATATTATGAAATAAATTAAAAAAATTTCATAATAAAAACTTAACTCTATCCTCACTCGAGTCAATATTATAAAATTAATTTTAAAAAGTAAAATAATTTTGTAATAAAAATTTGACGCGATCCTGGGTAGAGTTAATATTAGTAATTAAATTTTTAAAAAATAAAATAATTTCGTAATAAAAACCTGACCGATATTAACTCAATCGTCAATCAAGTTTTTAATATGAGTCAGGATCGTAGTACAAACTTGATTGACGATTGAGTTAAGATCGGGTTAAGTTTTTATTACAAAATTATTTTATTTTTTAAAAATTTAATTACTAATATTAACTCTACCCAGGATCGCGTCAAATTTTTATTACAAAATTATTTTACTTTTTAAAATTAATTTTATAATATTGACTCGAGTGAGGATAGAGTTAAGTTTTTATTATGAAATTTTTTTTAATTTATTTCATAATATTGACTTGAGTCAATATTAAGTTTTTATTTCGTAATTTTGACTCGAGTGAGGATAGAGTCAATCCCGACTTGAGTCAATATTAAAAGTAAATTTAAAAAATAAAATAATTTTATAATAAAACTTGACTCGATCCTAACTTGAGTCAATATTATGAAATAATTTTTTTTAAAAAATAATTTCGTAATAAAAATTTGACCCGATCCTGACTTTAGTTAATATTACGAATTACATTTTAAAAAATAAAATAATTTCGTAATAAAAACTTTACCTTATCTTAACTCGAGTCAATAATTTGAGTCCGATCATAACCGATATTAAAATTATTTTTGTAATAAAAATAAAATAATTTTTGTAATAATATTGACTCGAGTCTCGATCGAGTAAAATTATTATTACGAAATTATTTTATTTTTTTAAATTTTTTTTGTAATATTTACTCGAGTCGGGATCGAGTCAAGTTTTTATTACGAAACTACCCTCCCCTGTTCTTCCCCCCTCTGTTTTGCCACCCCACCCCACCGCCGGCGACCTCGCCGTCGGCCGCCCGCTGGGGTGGGTGGGGGGATCTCGAAGGTGGGGGCGGCGGTTGCGAGTGGGGCGGGGGCGGCGGGGAGACGAAGCGGGGAGGGGCAAAACGGGCGGCGGTGGGTGGGGGAGGGGGGCGAACAGGGCGGGGGCGGCGGCGTTCTCTCCCCCAGGCCGCAGTCACCGCTCCCCTCACTCGGGTGGGGGAAATGGAGTGGCTTGGGGAGACGGCGGGGGTTAATTTTGACACGGGCGGCGAGGGGCGGGGAAACAGGGCAGAGGCCGGATGGGGCGGGGGCGGGGGCCGCGGCCGAGATCGTCCCGGCCTGGGGGGGACTGCTGCGGTGGGTGGGGGGCCGCGGTGGAGTTCATCTTGGGGCGGCGGGAGGCCGGCGGAGGTCGCCGGCCGGTGGTCTCGAGAAACAGAGAGGAGAGGAGGAGGGCAGGGGCGGGGGCCGCGGCGGAGCTCGTCCCGGCCTGCGGGGGAGGGGGGACTGCGGCGGTGGGTGGGGGGCCGCGGTGGAGTTCGTCTTGGGGCGGCAGGAGGCCGGCGGAGGTCGCCGGCGGTGGTCTTTAGAAACAGAGAGGAGAGGAGGAGGAGGGGGGGGAGGGGGAAGGAATTACAGCCGTTGGATCGCGATCCAACGGCTGTCCCAAAACTTCAGCACAGGCAAGTTGCCTGTACTGAAGCTACATGTAAAGTTTTTTACCTATATATATATATATATATATATATATATATATATATATATATATTATATATATATATAGTAGTTTTAGTAAGTTGACCATTATTTACATTTGTTTTATGCCAACCAAATGGAGCCTAAGGGTTTGTTTTGGTTGGTATAAAAAATATAAAATACACTAAAATGTAAAGTGAACAAGCCTTATAAAAACTATTATATATTTAATGTGTTTCAAGTTTTCAAATAATAATAATGAATACTTTAAATATATATGTGCCAAAAAAACAAATTCTACAAAGATCCTAAAGGAGTCATTATTATTATTTTGTGCTTTCACTATTTAATCATGGTTGTTTTTTACATAAATACATTAAATTCATATTGTTTTATGTAAAATTTATATATATATATATATATATATATATATATATAAAACTACTTTAACTATAGGGTTAATAAGTATTTAAAAATTAGAAGTTCAAAAATAGCCAAGCATAACTAACACTTTTGGAGGGTAACATACAACTCATTTCCTTCTAAAAAGAATCACCTAAAAATGATTTTATTTTAAATTATAGAAGTTCAAAATTTTGTACCTCACATAAAGTACTTTTTAAATGTCGAAGATACATTTAAGCAATTTGACTATAGATAAATGGGTTAAAAGATGTTGTTTTATTTAATATATCATTCTTAAAGACGCTCGTATAAAACACATATTGGATGCACTCAATAGGAGGAATACTCTCTCTTTTTTATTTTATTTTTTCTTTCATTTTACTTTAATCTCATTTTCTACCTTAATTGTTGTTTTTAGATCTACATCTCTATGTCATGTGCTAATGAGCACATTAAACTATACATATAGTTGTGAGCCCTCGCAGCCTAAGCACAACGACATAATTATTAAGGGTGTGCACTCTTACCACTTGAGCACAGCTCCGATTGGAACATGCCTAAGGGCATATCGGTTGAAACATTAAAAAATATATATCATTATTAATAATTTATTAAAAATGATAACATTAAAATACTATTTTAAATGTCTTTGTTACAAAAATATACATTATAAAATATTTACCCCTAAAGTCTCTATTAGATCTCAAATTTTCAAACCTTTTCTTATTTCATTTTATTTTTATAAAAATATAAAAAAGTTAATTGTTTTAATAAAAAAATCATCAATATAATGAAAGAAAATTTATTCCTATTAATTTTATTATAAACAAATGATAAAAATAGTAATACTTTGTGTTTTATAAATAAATTTTATAAAAATATTTATTTTTTAGGCTTTTATAATAACATAAATATATTATATTATTATATTATATATTTCTAACAATTATTATAATAAAAAATAGTTGTATTTTTTAAAAAAATCACATTAAACAATTTAGTTATTTGTGACGATATTATTATAGTAATATTTTATAAATGAATTGAATAAAACTCTAAGTAATGTGGTTATAGTTTGATAAGCGATTATTACTTAGTTCACCAATCTTTTAAAGCTTTAGCACAACATGTTTTTTTACCATTTCTTAAATTATAGAATTGTGATTGAGGCGTTTACATACAAAAATAATATTAAAAACTAAAGCGTAGTCTCTAAATTCATCTTAATTAAAAAAAATTAACATTGTTCATAGATGTATTCGAATTAAAGGTTGCGGGTGTTGATGGCATCGCCACCGTCGTTGGCGCCGGGGAATCGGAGGAGTCAGAGTTGGAGGGGGAGGGCGACAGTGATGAGGGGAGAGGGGGATGGGGGAAGGGGAGGGGCCGATCACACCGCCGCACTGCCTAACCTTGCCATGGTCGCCACCCCTCCCTACTCCATCTCAACCCTGTCGTCCTGCCTCAGTCGCCACCTCCCTGGACACCCCCCCTCCCCCAACCCCGCCGCAGCTGCAAATGCTCCCCTCCCCTGCCCGATCAGCCGTGGCCGAAACCTGGCCCAGATTAAAGCTTGGGGTAGGAAAATTTTCTTCCTCCTTGCTTAGAAAAGCTTTACCCATATATATATATATATACACACACACACATAAATGCCATGGTGTGAATCTTTTTAAATGTGAATTTTGTGAACCTACATTATATCATGATTGCCTGAGCCAAGGGAAGAAGATTTTTCTGCACAAAAGTTTGATCTCGGTCGTTTGATTAAAAGGACGACCCAGATCTATTCTTTAAAAAAAACAAAAAAAAAATTCAACCTCTCTTCCCAAAACAACTCCGGCGGTGGCCGCGCAAACCAAATCTGGCAACAGGCGACCATGTCTGGCCTCCCATTTGCTAAATTTGACCGCTAGATGACTAGACATGGCCAACCGTGCGGCCACAGATTTGGTCGCGTAGCGTTATGGGCGGTGCAAGCAAATCTGGTCGCCGCCGACTAAGTTCAATTGCCAAGGACCAGACCTGGCTATCCCTTCGTCCAAATCTGGTCATCCCTCGACCAGATTTGGTTGAGGGTTAGCCAGGTCTGGTCAGCAACCAATGGGGACCAGATCTGGCCGCGCCTTTAATTTTTTTTTTTTTTTTTGCATGGCCAGATTTGACCACCATCAACCACGTTCTGTCGTTGCGAGATGGACCTGGCCATCCCCCAGCCAAGGCCAGGTACTGCCAAAGGGGGTCAGATACAGCCACACCTTTAAAAAAAACATTTATGCATGCCTGGATCTAATCGCCGTCATTCAGGTCCAGCCGCCGTAGGATGGATGCTAGCAATGGCTAGAACTTGTCGTGCCTTTAAAAAAAATTGGCCAGTGGCTAGGTTTTGGCCCAGAGTAGAATTGGGTGCAGGAACATGCACCTGCCCTAAGTTTTCCAAACACAGGACAAAAACATGTTCCTCCTTCGCGGGCGGCTAGGTTCTAGTCATGGCCAGTCGGCCAATTTTTTTTTTTAGAGGCTGTCGTAGGCTACACCTAACCGTCCCCTAGCAAGATTTGGCCAAGGACAACCAGGTCTTGCCCGTGGCAGCTGAACCTAGCCGGCAACAGCCAGATCCTGCCTCGCCTAAAATTTTATTTTTTTTTAAAGGCATGGTCAAATCTGACCACTACCAGCCAGATCTAACAGGGGGACAGCCAAGTCCATCCTATAGCGATTGAACCTGGCCAACGGCAACTAGATGCAGCCGCGACAAAAACTTTTTTTTTTAATGGAGCAATTGGACCTGGGCAGTGGTAGCTAGATATGGTTGCCCACGGTTGGATGTGGCCGGCCACAACTGGGTGTGGCCGGCATGGCCATCGCCAGCACCATTGGGGGAGGATGGATTTAGTATTTTTTTAAAAAGAAAAATAAAGAATATATTTATGCTGTCATTGTAATTGGATGACCCAGATCAAACTTTGGGGTTGAAAATTTTTTTACTGCTGACTCAAGCAATTCCTATATATATATATATATATATAATACCAATAACATTGTAGATAAGGAACTATATATTCAATCCTTTGGGAAGGAATCTCAGACAACTAAATTGTCAAAATTATAATCTTACGCCCTATAATTGGTCACTATTCCAAAACAAACTCATTAATTTGCACAACAATTGGGCATCTTGGACAAGTCGCATACTTGCTAGTTTTCTAAAATAAAAAATAAATTAAAACTGATCAGGGCATGCATCAGAATCACGTTGTTCATTTCTTTAATCAGTACTTGTGCAGATATGATTCTGGTCAAGCTAGCCGTGATCAGTCGAGATTTGTCTTTTAGCATGACAATACTCTTGATTACAATCATCTATAATTGATTCCCAAGAAAGAGAATCAGAATATCTCTAATCCTTGTTTTGCGAAAGACAAAGCATAAGCTACCACCGTACCGTTCAAAGATGACAGTTTAGTATATTTTAGTTGATGACAAAGTTTAGTATATTTTAGCTGCTAAAAGCACAACACGTGAAAAGTTTCCCACACTTAATTGGTTTAGAATTACTTTAAACAACTGCAACAGAGCAGATAAATAATTATAAAAGGACTGATAAACAAAAATTATAAAAGAATTGTCCTCATGATATTGGGTTTTAATATCATGCCCCAACTCCAAGAGATCAGATAAATAATTCCTAAAGAAAGAGGTTAGTTTGGCTGTGCTTAGCAACCTTTAGTGAAACAATGTCAAGGTAGAATGTTGTTCCCACTTTTAACATTCTGAGTTCTGGGTTTTTCATATTATGTCTAAGCAAGCCTTAAAATGCCGACATCAAGTACAAGGACTTGTACATTGCATGCTCAAATCCATAACAAAAACATAATCTTCTTGGCTGGCCAACAAATCTATGCTCATGGCTTTTTGTGAGACACGGGGTAAGAAGCTCACTTTGCATTTGCATAAACAAACAAACCAAACAAAAAAGGACTTTGTTTATGGACTACAATAGCGGCTGGCTTTTTGTCCACACTTCCCCTTTTGGCCACTTTCTTGCTTTCGATATATTAGTCTGTCATAGAAGTCGGCCAGTGGACTGTTCAAGACAAACTGGCTTGAGATGGCAGTCAATTAGCATCTCCTACTCGCTTGAGATGATGAAGACCACTCTTTACTCCTCTTCATCATAGAATGATGAAGCATGGGAACGCTATAGATCAATGTGGGCACCAAGAGAACATTTCTTGTTAGCTTGCCAAGAAGGCAGAAAATTCCAGTCTGTGCATAACCATATCACGACTGAATATCTTCAACTTACGAGATGTTCCCAACTAAGGTTGCTAATTGAGCGAATCAACTTGCGAGTATTTAGTATTCGGTTCGACTTGACTTGAAATTCGACATTTAAATACTCTAGCTCGAACTCGAATCTTACGAGTCGAGTACACACACATATAATATAATAACAAAGAATGAGATAATTAAAATAGTAAGTATATCAAGGTTATGAGTTCAATCTACATTGATTACATTTTTATTAAGCAAGGTACTTTTGACTTTTAATCAAGCCAAATTTAAGCTCAGGAAAATTATGCAATTTAAGTATATTCAAACTCGAATTGAACTCAAATACATAAAAAATATTCGAGTCAAACTCGAATGTATATTCCAAACTCGTTCGATCTCGAGTCAAATTCGAACACAAGTTAAAGTCGGCTCGCTCGCTCGATTAGCACCCTCATTCCCAACATGCAATACTGTGTTTTTTCTTCCCTCAAAATGTAAAAACTAAAATTCAATCAAAATATTTTCCGAAGAATATTCAATGTTGGAGAGAGAACTGAATCTTGGGTAACATTGCTCAGAATCTAACTACTGCATATCCTTCTTGTTGAATCATGTCCATAAACACTGTATACTGCAATGTAATCAGCTATAAAATGTTACAATGCGTATCGGCTACCAGTGCCATCAAGGAAACGGTCAGTATGCCACCCTTTCTTCTGTAGGTCTGATAGAAAGGAAGGAAACAAGTCATCCACTTTTCCATAAGCCTCTTCAAGTGCAAGATCATTTGACAATTTCTTTGTTTTCTCTATTTCTGTAGCATATGCGGCAAGCATCCAGCTTCTCAAGGCATCTTCACCTGTAGCACCATACTCCAAGATCATATAAGTACAATCACTGTCTTGACTCAGTAAAAACTTCTCTGTAGCATATTTTTCTTTCAAGTCTCGGAGTCTGGATGGCGTCTTGACAGCCTCTCGCAGAGGCCGGCCAACTTTCACCCGTCCAGCATCTTCAATAATTCTATTTGGAAAGAGGAGATCTTCTTGGTACCTTAGATCTGCCGGGCTTGATACCATTCCAGTCTGAGATTAGTACCATAAATACATTAATAAGTGTTATAAATGGTTACCAACTCTTTATTGCATACAGCTCTCAGATGTTCTACCTTACAATAATTTGCCACAATTAAAGCAGTTCGCTGAGGATTTAATGTGTTCACAGGGGCAGCACCCATTTCCTCGATAACACTGTATATATGTATAGCAGATAGAAGAGGACTCACTATCATCTACAACGAAGTAGGAATATAGTCATCATACGTGAAAAGATTATTTCAATGTACCAAAAAAGTGAACAGCCAAAGTACAACTGATGTAAAAAAATGAATGCTCTCAACCAGAAGCCTGGTGCTTAAATTTAGATACTAATCTTTTCGTAATAATAAAGAAAGGAGACATAAGAATACACTGCTGTTGCATCTGCCTTTTATCTAAACAACTTTTTCTGATATTAAGTATGAGGAAAAACCTAGCAACTCTTGTCACTTGCAGCAATAAGACCAAAAATCTGCCAATGCACTTGCAACTTTGCTGACATCCAATTCTATAAATTATCTCCCAAATTTGAAAAGCCCATGTACACTTATCTAAATAATCCTTCTTAAGGTTTTGGCTTATAGTGTAATGACAAGACAGTAATTTCAAGCTTTGTCAAGTGTGCCACTTGGAAAAGATGAATGTACAATAGTAGACCCCACAAACAAAGGCCTCTCCAACCAGCGACAATCAGAAAATAATTTTATAAATTGAAGCTAGAGGTATTTCTAAAAGCACTAACCAAAAAAATTTATTCCTAAAAGTGAAATTAAATTCAAATCTAAGTGATTTGATCCATTCCCGTTTAGTGATAGTTTCAAAATGATTATTACTGGCCAAAAATTAAGCATGAAAGTAATCTAAACTTTTACATATTTAAGCAAATGGAAATCATCAACAATCAAATTTAAACATAGTAAAATTTAATGATCTGATTATCAAGCTGCTTCAGTTTACTGCTCATAGTCTTTTGACACTCAATACTGTTTCCGGGACATTTAGAGAAGAGCATAACAATCATCGAAAATACTGAATACTAGCAATTCTCGAGCAGCTTCACATTCAAGAGATGCTTTAAAAGACTTAATTAGTTTGACAAAAATGATACCTTTCCTTGCATTGTTGAACATACAGTAGATGCTAACTGCATTCCTACTCCTATTCCAACAACATTAAATAGAGTTGAGATGGCCTCTCCCTTGGCAAAAAGGTCACTCAGATTCCCTTCTTTGGCAAAAGAAGAATATATTGGTAATCTGGTTGCTCTTGCCGCAACAACTGCCATTCCCTATATAAATACAAGGCAAACATGTTTTATATCTGCAAGTTATTTGAGATAATTAAGCGTGAGGCCTACCGAGAATTCAGTCTTGTTGAAGTCCAATCTAACAAAAGAAACCTCCAATGTTCATAAACGAAAAGTATCTACACATAATAAGCAATTATAGTAAAAAGGAATTGACATAAAAGAAGTGTACCTTGGCAAAATTTCCTATTCCAGCCATTTCTAGAAAAACATGTGGGCACAGAGGAGAAAGAACTTCAAGGCCCGTTCCTAGGTCATAGAGTATGTCTGCTGCATGGATGGATAAAAGGAATGATTTATAAAATTTATTTTTAGCTGCTGTTGTTTTTCACCTTAGTGCAGATTAAATCAGTTCAACTATCATGTGGCCACTGATCCCTTTGGTTTTTTGAGACATCCGATTTTCACAATTGACTAAGTTAGGATAGTTATTATGCAAATGGCAATGTCAAATACAAAGACAAATACTAAAATGAATTGGAGAAGAAACACACCCAATATTCTCCAACGTTTTGGCTCTGAATCCATCCTTGCACCCATCTTGCTACATATTAGCTTTCCAACGTGCTGCATCCCATCCCTCAACACCTGAATCGCAATTGTTTTCCTTGAGAGTAATTATCAAAGACAAAAATGTTGCATGAAATAGTTGCAAACTCTTACCCAACCAATGGCAGTAGCTTGTGCAGCTGTTGGTCGCAAGCCTGCAGCGAAGAGTAGTGACTGCATAGGTGATATGGGAGTAAGAATTTTAAAAAGCCATAGGGTACTGTGGGAGTGTCATTCATGATTTAGATAGGAAAAGTAAATCATGGATGGTATCAAGGTTTGCCACAATAAAGGCAAACAGTGAGCATAATTGATAAGAGATAGAAGATAACCTGAGTAGACAAAACAGACAAAGCTGCACTTGAAAGATGCTGTAATGCTCTAAACTGAGTGTATCTCAAATATCCTTCATTGACACTAAAATAAAAGAGGGCTACCTGGTAAGTGAAGAATCTTTGCTCTTTTGTATCCATAGTTTACTTCGAAAGCATACAATATAACTTTTAGATATGTTTAAAGTAGAAGCCTTTCGGCTTTTATCCAATATGTTCGGTGCAACTCATCAGACATTGTCAACAACTAACAACTCGTATTAATTGCAAGAATAGCTATACATGGTGAGAGATAAAGAGCAGGTTTCACTGACCTATAAGGATATCCTGAAGGGAAAAACTTGTTCAAGAAAGAATCAACAACTCTTTGTGCAGCTGGTCTTGAATCCTCAATGGTATTCACCTACTAAAAAAACACCTTAGCATTTAAAATTCACTCAAAGAATCTGATACAAGTAATGAACTCAGGATTACTATCCAAGGCATTGCTATATCACCATCAAAAAGATGAAACCCGTCATCAATTTATCCAAGGTATCACAAAACAACATCAACAATAGATAAAATAGTCAGCAGGCACAAAGACACTCAAAGGGTGCAAAAAAAGTTTTAAGGCTAAGAAACCCTGAATAAGAAGCACATGGCCTGCATGATTCAACCACCAAGCATCCATGATAGGAGACAGCAGAAAACAACATTGCATTGTACATACTGAGAAATGATTAAATGAATTTATACAGAGCGACTTGTTTCCAGATAATACAGCCAAAAATAATAATGTCACACATTCAGATAGTAAAACTCGGATCCAAGATTTAGAAACTAATATAGACAGAAATAAGATAGTGTCTTATGTGATATGGCCAAATGCCTGCCTGTTTAGACTGCAGAACCATTTTGGCTTCCATTTGAAAGGATTTTCAAATGTTTGCTGTAGTATGTACGAAGATGTCTTTTCACTACTAAGCACGTCATTAAAAAAAAAAGGCAAACACTGGATGAGAACACAAATACAATAATTAATGACAGCCATAAATTTCAAATCACATCCATTTAATTGATAATTTAGAGAAAGCCTATGTATCCGTCAACAATAAACACAAACAATCATTGGAACTGCCCAACCTACACTAATTCATTCTAGTCAATCAAGTTCTTCAGAGTACAATCAGCTAATGTAATGTCCAATGTTTTCTAGTTTTGAATCCAAAAGCAACAAACAAAAGAACTGTTGGTCCATAACACACAAGATGAAACTCTGTTTTAACAAGTTAAATTTAAAGAGCACAAAGACATGAAATTTAACCAATAGACGGCCATGGGTAGCAAAATTTCAAATCACATCCATTTAACTGATAATTTAGTGAAAATTTAACACCCACTAATAATAAACACAAACAGTGATTGAAATTGCCAAACCTACACCAATTCCAGTCAAACAAATTGTCAATAGTACAATCAGCAAATTTTTTACATCCAAAGTTTCCTACTTTTGAATCCAAAAGCAGCAGACAACAACTGTTGATCCATAACACACAAGATGAAACTCTGCTTTAACAAGTTAAACTTAAAGAGCACAGAGACATTAAATTTAACCAAGAGACAGCCATGGTTGTCAAAATTTCAAATCACATCCAATTAACTATTAATTAGTGAAAACATATTCGCCCATTAAGATTAAACACAAACAGTAATTGGAATTGCCTAACCTACACCAATTACAGCTAATCAAACTCCTAATAGTACCATCAACTAATTGCACGTCCAAATTTTCCCACTTACCAGCCACAAGAAAGAAACAACAAAACTGTTGGTCCAACACATAAGATGAAACTCTGCTTTAGCAAATTCAACTTTAAACAAGCAAAGAGACATGAAAATTAACCAAGAGGCGGCCACGGCTGTCGAAATTTACTGAAAATCTATTTTCCATCAATAATAATCACAAGCCATGACTGGACCTGCCCAACCTACACCAATGGCATTAAATCAACTTCCCAAAATATCATAATAAGCTAATTTTACGTCCAAATGTTCCTACTTTTGAATCCAAAACAAAAAAAACAACAAAACTCTCGGTCCATAAAATATCAGATGAAACAGTGCCTTAACAAATTCAAACTTGAAAGAGCACAAAAAACACATTAAATTTCACCAAGAGGCGGCCATGGCCGTCGAAATGGCAGCGGATCGAGAGGTTGCCATGGGTCTCAATCCAAAACTCCGGAAGCTGCCGCTGCAACGATTTGTCGGGCTCCTTGTTCCAAAGTTTCAACCTTTCCTGCAAAAAAACCAACCAAAAGCAGCGAAACTTAGCTCAAACGAATCGCCATGAAAGAGCGAGGAGATGTGAAGGATTTGTACCAGAAGAAGATTCATGGTGGCCGGGTGGGAGGAGTGAGGTTGGCGCAGTGGGGGAGGGAAGGTTGGTGTTGCAGAGTCGGAAGAGATGAGAAGTTTGCAGAAATTGTGTGGAAGGCCTCGATTTTGTACTAAATTACTGAAGTTCCTCGAAGATTGAGAAATATGTCAATTTTTCTTTTTTTTTTAAAAAAAAACAAATTTATATGTATTGCACAAAGAAATTTATGGTTCCTTTTTTCCAAACATTCAACCCAATATATTTAGGGGAATCGTGTTTAAAGCATTCATAATAATAAGTTCTAAGGCATGAATTTAATTCACAATTTTTAATTTTCATCGTGTATAAATATTGAAAAATCCAAAGATGTGTGTAGACATTAACTTTTCACCTTTGGTCTCGTTGACGGTTTTTTTGCTAATTGGGGTGAAGACTGAGACAAAAATATATATGAAAATATCAAGTGAGAGAGTTGATTGTTGATACAAGACGTTCTTTAATTTTCACGAGAGATTAGAGTTATGAATGGACAATAATAATAATTTTTTGATTATTTCAAAAAATTTAACATTTCAATTTTGATGATTGTTTAATTGTTGATAAAAATGATTATGAATTTCTATTCACTCAATAACATGTTTAATGTATATAATTAAACTCAAAATTAATTTTATATAATAATATTATAAAGATATTTTTATTAAAAAATAGAATAATTTTTTTGATATTACCGTGTGGTAAAAATATTAGACATAATTATCATAAAAAAGAATTAATAAGATTTGTCTAAAATATCTTCACCCCCTTGCTTCAGCTATTGCCTACCTAAGGCCATGGGCCATTGGAACCGGCCCACCATTGATCGATGGTGGCCAAGGAGGCTCAAATCTAGCTGCCCGAGGGCCATGAGTGGTCAATTTTGGATGTAGGGTACCTCATATTGGGCTGCGTTAATGGCTTTTAAAATATTTTTTTATTTTATTTTAAGGGTACTTTTATACTTTAATTAAACTTTCTTAATTGTGGTAATTTAATTTAATTCTCCCCTCATATGGTAATATCAAAAGAAAATTTTTATTTTTGGCAAAAAACTATTATAAAAAGAAGGGGTTTAAGACTTGTGAGCGAGCCCGTCTCGCAAGTATTTGGCATTCGATTAGGTGTGACTCAACTCAAAACTCGATATTTAAATACTTGAGCCTCGAAATCTTTCGGGCTGAGTTTGAGTAAAGCAGTGTTCAACTCGACTTGAACTCGATTCCGCAAATTAACTCGCAAGTCAACCTCGAACTCGACTCGATAAAGATGATATAATCTTTATATAAATAAATATATAATATTAATAAATTTAATTATAAATATTTATATACAATATAATAATAAAGTAATAAGATAACTTAGATTGTAGATATTCAAGTCGAAGATCATGAAGTGGGTTCAATCCACGCTAACTTCATTTTTTTTAATTGAGGTTATTATTCCACTTTAAAATTCGTTTGATCTTCGAAGCCAAATTTAAACAAATTTTGAACCATAGTAGAGTTGGATTGAGACACAAATCGAAGCCCGACTGTGTTTAAAAAGAGGAAAAGGGGGAAAAATAACGTTTATCACGTGCGTACGTATGTGAAATCGCACTATAAATTTTGCTTCTCCCACGCAACGAGATATCGCTCAAATCAAATGCAAGGCGAGGTCAGCACACCACAATTTGCTTATCCATGTTTAATTAATGGTGGCAAGTCCTGCCAAGTGATCAACTTTCTGCAAACAGCAGTTGAGATCACACTTTCACCTACACTATTTAATGAGTTCTTTGACAAGCCTTCTATGAGTTGAGGCCATCCATCCCCTAAAAAAATGGATCATCCTCGGCCATTGAGGAACATATGCCACCGTGAAAACTTTCTTCTCCACACTTCTTAATGCATTCTTTTGGCATTTGTCAGTTGCAAAAGCTCTTTGTAAAGGCTAAACTGTATTTTTTGTAGTCGTCCCCGCCTTGCACCTTTCCTGGATATATATCTTATTTTGGGTACGTTGGATCTATGCATGCAGCAGGAAAGCATATATGCGTTCCATATCCTGTCCACTTCATTCCTGCCCGCACTTGCATTCCTTCTTATGTAATATTCTTTGTCATGTACAGATGAAGGTATATGCACCACAGACGGATCTAAACCCGTAGTATCTCCATGAATTTTGAGAGTTTACTTCTAACCAGGCGCGTTTCATGATCTGAATTATGATCGGGCTTGACTTTGAACTCAATTTATTTGTCTTTAAATTCGAGTCCAGGTTGTTAAAATTTAATGGGCAATTTAAAATTCACACTTCGCTACTGCATATCTCTTTACCTGGCAGCAAAAGTCATGCCAAACTTCTACTGGTTACATGATCCGTCCAATCCCACGGTGTGGGGGTGATATTGGAGTGGTCCCTTGACAGTGAGAGACCACACTGCACACTGCTTTATTGCCTTCGCCCATTACCACTGCCGACTCCACCCACCTCCGTTAGAGGTTATCCTTAGAACATCCCCCTTGTTCGAAGAAGACCGGAGTGAATTAATAATATAAATAATATTTTATTATTAATTTAATTTAAATAAAATTGTATTTATTAGTAAATTTAAGTTAAAAATCTAACGTGAATCTCTCTTATCCCTTATTTTTAAGCATATAGGAATTTAAATCAAGTTTATATGAATTAATAGGTGTATAATTTTATTAACGAGCTTATCGTAATTTTTTAGAGTGGACTTTCCATTATATAAAAATTATGTAAATATGATTCACAGTTAAAAGCTTATATATCGCTGGCTAGTGTACCATAAATTTAGAGTCCTGATTCATATTCACATGCGGCTTCCACTGGACCCATCAAATGTATAGCCCATGTGTAACAACGGCATGGTAAGGTTGCCCCTCTTCCCAATGTTTTAGCATGAATAAAAAGCCCGATGGTGACTTTTATGTTTCATGAGAAAACAAAGCTGGGGAGGATGATGATGCTCACTTTGACAAAGCATCACATGATCCATTTGAGGGTGGGTTGTCCAGCTACATGGACTGTACCCTCCTAAATTAGACGGAGACAAACATTAAAAAGAGGGTGGATAATGGGGGACTTGTCCATATGCTATGGATTGGGAAGGTAAAGTAGATTGGCGGCTAATTTGGTTGATAGCAGCAATGGGTTCTGCCAGGAAATGGAATCAGCCTGTTGTTATCTCAACTAGGATGGTCTCACACTTTTCATCCAAACCATCAATCCTCACCTCAGTTGTAAGGTTTTTACAGTATCGCAGAGTTTCCTATCTTGTTGCAGCTGCAGGTTTTTCATAGAATAGTCAACAGAATGATTGTAAGCTTATTCTTTCTGATGCGTAGTTGTAAGTTTTCTGCTCTAACTTGATAAAAGCATGGGATGGGGTCTTGGGTATATATGCAGTCAACTTCATGTGTAAAATGGTCAGTTCTGAGATTCTCAATCCAGGCCCTTCTATGGATTTGTCTTTATATATATTTTTTCCTTGTCAGTGGAAGATTTGATTGTCAGGACACCGCCTTGTGCAACTTGCAGAGCTTCCCTGTATCTCCATCTTGCTGCTGTGGTATGTAACTAATACCCTACCCATGATTCTTTGGTTTTTGGTGTGAGATCTGTTATTTTGGTAGATTTTGTTGAGGAATCAAAGAAGGGGGGGGGGAGATGTTGGAACAGCTTGAACTTTGATTAGAAAACAATGTCTGGGAAGGCCAAAACCGTGGTTTGGTTCAGAAGGGACCTCAGGGTTGAGGACAACCCTGCCTTGGCAACTGCTTCTAAGGATGGTTATGTTCTTCCTGTGTTCATTTGGTGCCCGGAAGAGGGAGGGCAGTTCTATCCAGGGAGAGTCTCTAGGTGGTGGTTGAAGCACTCTCTAATTCATTTGGATCAGACCTTGAAATCGCTGGGTGTTGGCCTGGTACTGGCCAAAGCTGAAAGCTCTCTCTCTGCACTTTTGAAGATTGTAAAATCCACTGGCGCAACTCGAGTAGTCTACAATCATCTATATGGTGAGTAGAAACTTGTTATTTTTTTTTGTGATGTTTGTTTGTATCTCGTCTTAAAATCTAGTCAATCTCGAAAAGAGCTGCATCATTCATCTCTATCTATAAATTGCCGATTTTTGTCTTGTTTATTTTTTCATTTGTTAAAAGTTCGATGAATCTTGATATTTTCTTTGCCACGTTGCAGCCAGATAATTGTAATACGAGCCATTTAAATGCATCTGTAGGAACACTTGACTGTAGAAGTTGTTTTGTTATTAACTTGATGGATTTGGGGAAAGCGGGCATTTTATATTGCATAAACTTAACAGTATTTGTAGGCGCATATATGAAATAACTTAATACGCAGTCTAAGCACATTGAAGATCACTTTCTATTTGTTTTTTTAACTCAATCATGGATTGTTCAGACCCTCCCTCTCTTGTTCGCGACCACCATATCAATAAGCAGCTTGGAGATTGTGAAATTTCTGTGCATAAGTCACAATGGGCACCTCTGGTACGAACCATGGGAGGTGTATGACGATGAGGGCCATGCATTTACAACTTTTTGACGCCTACTGGAAGAAATGTCTGAGCATGAACACTGAACCTGCATGCTTACTTCCTCCAGGAGCGTCTGGTTCCACCACACCGGGTGAGTTTCATGTTAAGATGGAGTTCTTCTTGAGAGGTTTATTAGTACTTCAGTCCCATGACTCATTTAATTTTTTTACAACGTTATATCACTTGTTCTTCTCATGTAGCAATCCTGTCTTGTCTTGGTTGACAGTTTTTTTGTTTTTTGTTTTTCGTTTTTGTTTTTTGAGTTGTTCTACTTGCCTGTAATGTTGATTGAGGTTAGATATGATCAAGTTTGGTTAAGTTGAATCGTGATTGTTTTATCTGAAATTTTTTGTGAGCAGAAAGTATTGAAAGTTGCTCAATTGATGAACTGTGTCTTGAGAATGAACTAGAGAAATCAAGCAATGCATTGCTGGCAAGGGGTTGGTCTCCGGGATGGAGTAATGCAGATAAAGTACTGCTTCAGTTCGTTTCTGAACACCTACTTGACTATTCCAAGAACAGGAAGAAAGTGGCAGGCCCAATGACATCCTTGTTGTCCCCTTACCTTCATTTTGGGGAAATTAGTGTAAGAAAGATCTTCCAATCTGTTAGGATGAAACAAATTTTATGGACAGGAGAAGGTATAATGGAGGGCGAAGAGAGTGTGAACCTTTTCCTCAAATCAATTGGCTTCAGAGAATATTCACGGTATCTGTGTTTTAATTTTCCTTTTACACATGAGAGGTCTTTCATGGGTCATTTGAGACACTTCCCTTGGCGAACTGAGCCAGCTCATTTTAAGGCTTGGAGGCAAGGAAGAACAGGATATCCATTGGTTGATGCAGGAATGAGAGAGCTATGGGCCACAGGTTGGCTCCACAACAAAATTAGAGTTATTGTATCAAGTTTCTTTGTGAAATTTTTGCTGTTGCCATGGACGTGGGGTATGAAGTACTTCTGGGATACTCTACTTGATGCTGATTTGGAAAGTGACATCCTCGGTTGGCAGTACATCTCAGGGAGCTTGCCTGATGGCCAAGAACTTGATCGGCTTGATTGCCCACAGGTTTGATTTTATTTCACACTATACAGAGAGATTTATTAGAAGGATAGAAGCCTTCATGATGATTTAAAATAATTGCATGTTCCTTAGCTGTCCAAAAGACGGAAATGAAGAAGCCTTGACATGAGCGCATGCCCTTTAGATATCAAAAAGATGAAGATGCGTGTTGATCTATTTGGCTATGTACATATCATCTCAAAATCATGTCTTACAAGTAGTCAGTATACCCAATTCTGAGCAACATCTCTGTTGTGTTTATTATTAGCTCTTGTGGTTCCTTTCTTATCGATAAAATAAGTCAAGATATTTGTACTTTTTGTCAAATTTGACCTTGTCAATCACCCTGATTATGCTTTTGAGATTCATCAACTTACATGCTGCCTTATAGGTTGAAGAATAGGTACAGCTCTTGTCATACAAAGTCTCATTATGAAATATGAAGGTTTTTAACTTTGTTTCTTTCCACTGCCATAAATCATGATATTTGGAATAGAAGAGACATCGTCAGTGATTCAAAAGAGCAGCTCCTTCACTCTCTGATGCTTATAAATATTACTGTACAATCTAGTTCACTAATTGGATAAAAAGAAGAGCTATACTAAATCTGCCAAAAGTTTCATTTACAATTAATCTGTAAGGTTTTTTAAAGTCTTTGGTCGACTGGCTTATGTTTTTTGACTTCAAAGGAATTGTCTTCTTGTGAAAAAGGTCATTTTATAAACATTGCATGTGAGATTGAAATGTTTGAAAGAGTTGTCTCCAATTAATTGGGAAGTCAATATTATTTGGCACAATTTTATCTTTTACCAAACTCATGTAAATCCATTTCTTGTTGTGTCTCATTTCAATGCTATCACTGGACTGAGCCTTCAGGGTTGGTATTTGGTTGTTCTTGCCAGTTTTATTAACTGACTGTTTTTTGCCCAGATTCAAGGCAGCAGATTTGATCCGGATGGTGAATATGTGCGGCAGTGGATTCCTGAGCTAGCAAGAATGCCCTCTGAATGGATCCATCATCCATGGGATGCTCCCAGTTCCGTTCTCACTGCTGCAGGTGTTGAACTGGGACAAAATTATCCAATGCCTATTGTCGACATTGACGTGGCACGGGAGCGACTAGCTGATGCTGTGTCTTTGATGTGGGAAGCCGATGCTGCTACCAAGGCCCAAAAGTTCAATGGATCAGCAGAAGTAGTAGCAGATAATTCAGAGGAAATCATGGATATCCCAAAGGTAACTGTGAGGGAAAGAGTTGCCTGTGCCAGCTCGACTCATGACCAAAGGGTGCCTTCAATTCAGATGGGTGATTTCCAAGAACGAAAAGCATCAAAAGGCCTGGATGGTGAAAGGATAAATAGAAACAATATTGGTGGTCAGGCATTCAACAATGAAAATCCAAACCATGAAGAAGATGATGACTTGTGCTCAACTGCTGTGTCTTCTTCAGTTAGAAAAACATGCATGAGCGAGAGTAGCGACTATGCAGTTGCTCCTTGTCCTTCAATATCTAATATCAAATCTTGTGGTGTGTACAAAGTTTCTGATTCAGTTGGTACTACTCCAACTAGACCATGGCAAGAACTATTTGGAGTGGATGAAACGCAAACCTCAGAGGTAGTTATACTGGTACCATGAAAATTTTCTATAGTTCGCTGGCTAGTTTATGTATGCTTCTTTTTAGTTGTTCTAGTGGAGATGTTGAAATCCACGAGCTTGTTTTAAAACTACCAAAACATCCTAAGTGACTGTTAAAAAAACATCCTAAATGAGACATCAGTGCTTCAAAAGTGCTTACTTTTTAAAGGTAAAATTTCATATTTATGATTGACATATCTACTGATTACTTGTCGTTTATCTGGTGACTCCTGAAAAATTCTCTAAAATCTTCAAAAGACATTCTTCCACATGTTAGGTAAAGCACATTTTTCAATTGTGTAAGAATTTTTTTCAGGACTGTAAACTATTGGAAGATGCAATGTGGCCAGTCATGGCCACCTAATTCATTAAAACTGAACACAGCAAGGATCTATTAACCTCGATGTCTGCATTAATGCATACTATTTTCTTCTGCACAGCACCTAGATTTTTTGTTTTTTATTTTTCAGGAGGAAAGGGAAGTTCAATCCCATGCATAGGCAAAGCGAAGTTAGCTGTTTTACTGGTTCAAGAGAAATGGTGAGCTATGCTTTGCATTCGTTAGAAACAAGTTCTAGTTTTCATTTTCAGTGACAATGCCTGATGTCTTTGTGTTGATTTTATGTGTGTTTTGATGTATGGAAATATTTTTATATTCACATTGATCAGGAGCCAAATAGCAACATAATTGAGCTGGCTTTATAGGCAATTTAGATTAATTTGATGATGATTTATGTTGTGTATAAATCCATTCAAAAAATGTAGATCTTGAGCATTGCCCATATGTTGATCCAAGATCTATGCTAGTAACTCATTCTTATTCATAAAGCTTAGGGAAATTTGCATTCTCTATGCTATTTGCTATTGTTCCATAATCATGGTTGCAGATAATTTTAGACTGAAACTACCCTGGTAGCATGTCATTAAAGAACCACAACATGCAATAGTTATTCTGTGAGCCTATAATCTTCTCTTTCATCTTGATGTGCATCATGGTCAGGAACTAATTTTGATTTTCATTTGTTTGTTGTATGATTGCAAAATATGTAGCATCCAATGATCCAAGGCTAAGAGGTTTACAAAAGATCTTGTATGTGAAGGTGAAAGTCATGGAAAACGTCATCTGCTTCAGCACTTGTACAAATGTTTGCATGGTTATGCTAGTTCTCAGTTGTTGAGAAGTGATGGACTGTAGTCTGTATACATAGTTATACTACACCTTCATAAATCATTGATCTGTGTTTACCTCACTAATCAATTAAAATGTTGCTTAAAAAAAAACGAAAATGTGGATTATTTACGTATATATATTTCTACAAAGTCAAACATATACCCATTTATCTACTTTTGGTCAGGGAGCTCTGTATGAGGTTGGTAAATGGATGGTTTTTTATTTTTCATTTTTGTTTTTGTGTAAATGCTTTTAAAAAAGGGTTAATAGCATTTACAGCCCCTTAAATAGACGGGTTTTTTAATGATTTTTAATTTAATAATAGAGGAGATTAACTTTCATGTTGATAATGTTTTTACTAGATATTTATTGGCTTGTATATATATATATATATATATATATATATATATATTGAAATAATATGTTTTGTGGTTATACATTGTGCCTTGCGTTGCTCATTTGTCGTCAGTCCAAAAGCTCAAGCTCTCTGGCCTATGCTCACAATTCAATACCTTTTTGTGTTCCTAACCATTACATCCATCCATTTTCCTGAATAGGGATTGAGAAAGAAATGAACTCGTTGCAGTTATGGATTCGAGAGTACAAACTCTCTGGCATTGGTACAATATTTTGGCAATATGCAAAAACCCAACATAATTTTAAGTTTTCTTGGGTTAGATGCAATTGGAAATGAATGAATCAATCAAAATCAAAATAGAGAAATCTGTCTCTTGCAAATTTTCTTCTCTTTTCCGTTCCTAACCCAAATCTCACAGAATTCACAAGATGTAAACAGAGGGGATGGCCGAAGAAATACTGTTTATAGCAGTTCTCACTCTTCACAAGCCAGTATATACTTAAGCCCATAACAACTTTTAACCTGGAACATTCTCCCTTCCTTTTTTTCCTTGAAGATCTCCATTTTATTTTATTCTAAAATCCATCAAGATTCAAGAACTTCAAACACCAAATCACATCCAAAAGGTTTTCCGTTCTTTTTATTTTAAGCATGGAGTATCAAACATTTCCATCACTTTCCCAGTGTTTGATTCAATAATAACGTAAGTTGTCGGCAAATGATTACATATAATTTACAGTTTAAATAATGCCATGGAAATTCAAAGTAGAGGAATTTACAATTAAACAGTGAAATTATACGCCATTTGCGATCTGATCATCAAAATAAACCCCAAATTAATTTCTCACTTGAAACCCAAACTAAATTAAACTAGGTTATAAAGTCATGAAATAAAAGAATATTGTTCTATTGTGTATAAAGCATAAACTGAAGTCATGTTTTGCCAAATCTGAGCGCAATTAAATGGCTAAACCGAGTCAGAAGAGGAGGCCAAGCCGGATGGCAATAAAACAAGCTGGAGCTGAGCCTTAGATGAGTTGGTCAAGAGTCAACCTGGAAAAACATATCCCCTGGTCGTCATTTCCTTCTCCTAGCATTAATATTAGACTTAATATTAATTAATAATTAATTTTTTTAAAAGATAAAAAATATATATAATAAGTATATATATATATATAATTTCAATAAAAAATAAATTTTGATTATATAATAATTAATAAATTTTAAAAATGCCCCACGCACAACGCAGCTTGTATATATATATATTTCATGTGATGTCATTACGTGTGTTTTAACTATTTTATAATATTATATTTTATTCTTATTTATAAAATATTAGTTTAATTAGTATTGACGGCATGCCATTTAACTATTTTATGACATTAATTTTTACTTCGTATTAGTAAAATAAAATGAAATTATAATTTTATCATTTTATTTTTACAATTAAAAATAAAAAAATATAAGAAAAAAGTCTACTTTTAGAAGAAGTATTTGCACTTAAATCTAATTATTTTTTTTGTTAGTTTTTTTGGAAGTAAACGTTCATCGTCCGCATTATTCACCTTAAATTATTATAAATTATTTAATTTATTTAAATCTCCCGTTTAATAAAATAAGAGTATGTATTATTATGACGTAGAAAATTTCACGTTATATACTAGAAGCCTGGAGATAAAATAAATAAAAAAAAAAGAATTTTATTTTTGTCTTTCCTCGTTGCCATGGCCGCCACTGCCTTCTCCAATTTGTTGAGATCTCATCCTCTCTTGATTTATCTCGATTTGCATAATTAATTAATTAATTACTGGTGGATCTCCTCCTTCCTCTCACGCCCCCACCATTCACACACACGGCCGGTGTTTCCGTTTCAATTCCATCCACCGAGCTCTTCACCGCAGCCACGCAAGCTTTTTGCCCCATTCCCCATCCTCCGTTGTTTGTTTCCACATCGGCGGAGGCGGTAAATCGTCGCCGGCTGACCGGTGGCGTATCGCCACCACATCGCGTTGCCCGCGGACGCACAGATCGCCCACTTGTCTCGACATTGCTGGTGAGTTCTCGTCTAATTTTTTTCCACTTTTTGAGTTCTAAATAATTCGATTAGGATTCCGTACAGATTTAAATTAATTTTGGAAGGCCATCGTTTTTTTAATATATATTTTTATTTTATTATATATATGGGGGAGGGAGAGGAATGATAGGGTGAGAGCTTGAACACTTAGGAACCCAACTCTAGTGCACTGGATAGGAATTAACGGTCTAATTACATGTTCCTATGTTTTCATGTTCTCACCCTATCATTTTTTCTGCGCGTGTGTGTGTGTATATATATATAGCTTTTGATGTTGGAAGTGATGAAACATATTATGGCATTGGATGTGATTATTTATGTGGTTTGTGAGTTTGTTTATTTTGTGGGGAAGTCGGATGGAAAGAAAATTGATTGCTAGTTTTATTTTATGTTAGCTTAGAACGAGACGGGGCTGATACTGTGTAAATTGATTTAGATATGCGCTTCTTTGTGGCCAGAGGTAAATGCGTGTTGTAGAACTTGAATGTGGGGGGAAATTTCGTCTGATGGTTAGTAAGAGCCGGCTTGGAATGAAAAGAATGTTGCTGATGATGCAAGTTATGGTTTTTGGTAGCAATTGTAGGAAAAGATCTTCCGTGTGTAATTATACGACGTTGTTGTGACTGCATTGTTGATGTTAACTTTTGTTTGTAAGATTTATCTGTTTATATTGCTTTTCAACACCTTTTAATAATTTTTTAAGGTATCTACCATATGTCTTGTCGGATTATTCGTTACTTGTATGTAAATAATGTCTTAGAGGAATATTTTTTAAGTGCATTGCATTGTTAGTTGCTCATAGATTCTCTCTCTGGATTGTTGATCGAGTTGTATTGTGAAGCAGGAGATTTTGACATGCCTCTTGACGATGTGGGCAGGATTATGACTGATATTTTTTGCCACTAAATTCAGCTGAAGGATTAGGGATACTGCATTAGAGATCGGTGGCGCTTACTATGGTCTTTCTAAAGATTTGAAAGAGTGCTCGGTAACATTGTTCACTGCAACTGGGTTTTTGGAGCAACCTAAGGATGGCACCTGTTGTGGATGTTATCAATTCAGCTTTAGATTGGGTACTTGGTGCTTTCAATGCCCCCTTTGCTAGGGCTGTTGTGTTTGGAGTACATATTGGTGGTAGGTTTATGCTTATGTGATCATCTCAACTGTTCTTTTTCTCTCACACTTCTTAATATATTGGTCTTATTAAGTTTTCTTTGTTCTACTCTTTTGCTTGAAGGGCACCTTGTTTTGGAAGGCCTCCTTGTGGTAGTCATCCTGTACCTACTTTTCCAGAAAAGTTACAAGCCACCAAAACGGCCTTTGACAGATAAGGTAGGAAAATTTGATTATGTTCTTGTATGTTTGATGTTCTATTACTTGGTGCATATATATGGACAACATGCTTGGTAGTCCACTTCTTTAGTTAAAAATGTTGTTCATTTGTGTGAATTCTCTTTTTCTTTTCCCTTTTGTGCTTCTTTTTTAGGAAATTGACGAACTATGTGAGGAGTGGGAACCTGAATCTCTTATTCCCCCTTTTAAGGTTGGAGAATATGAGCCTCCAGTCCTTGAAAGGTAAATAATGTTCAGTTTCAGTCAATTGTCCTATTTCATTTGGAAATCATCAACATCAAATATAATTAACTGGGCTTTTGGGTTGGTACTGTATTGATAACTAAGAGATAGAAAATGCTTGCATATTTATTTTGTATATTATCAGTTGGGATTTTTGAAGGAACTATATTAATTACTAAGAAATATGAAAATCATGAATGCTTATATTTACTTGTTG
The DNA here is from genome assembly GCA_033002965.1 of Piper betle. NCBI lineage: Eukaryota > Viridiplantae > Streptophyta > Magnoliopsida > Piperales > Piperaceae > Piper > Piper betle. The sequence goes on from JAURVB010012318.1 coordinate 32,250, forward strand.
TTAAACTTGAACATATGAGTTTATTGTTTCCTCAATAGATATATTAGCTAACTGTGTGGAGTAAACTGTGGTACTCAGAATTCTCGCTTTTCTCCTTGGTTGTCTTGTGTAGTGCTGCTGGACCTCACACCATGATCAATGGGAAGGAAGTTATAAACTTTGCTTCAGCAAATTATCTTGGCTTGATAGGTCATGAGAAACTTATTGTGAGTCTATTGAAATTCCCCAGACTGATTATATTTTTGTTCTTCTTGTATGAATCTTTCTGCTTTGCATATCTAAATATTGGTTGCATCTCAGGAGTCATGCACTAAGACACTTGAGAAGTATGGAGTTGGTTCTGCTGGTCCCCGCAGTTTTTATGGTACCATTGGTATGCCTTTCATCGGAGTCCTTTCTCATCTGTTTTTTCTCTTGTTTGTTACTATGCTCTATTTCTTTATGCGAAACAATACTTTATTTGGTGTTTTTTGTACTTTTGAGTGCTTAGAATATCTGCACGATTTTCAGATGCTCATCTTGACTGTGAAGCTAGAATTGCAAACTTCATGCGAACTCCTGACTCAATTCTTTATTCTTACGGACTCTCTACCATATTCAGTGTGATTCCAGCCTTTTGCAAGAAAGGAGACGTGATTGTTGTGTGAGTAAATGCTATTCTTTTGTCTGTTTTCTTACTAGCTGGAAAATAAGTACTTTGAGTGAAACCTCACAGAGAAGTTAGTAAGTACATCTAAATAATTGTTGTGTGAGTAAATGCTATCTATTGTCCTTTTGCTAATTGGCTGGAAAAATTACTTTGGGTGAAACCTCACAAAGGCAGTAAATGCATCTAATTTTAGTATCCATTTTGGGTATGATACTTGAGTCCTATGAATGAATATCAAGTTGAATTAGTGGCATGGTGCGTGGGCCTCGGATGCTACAGTGATTTCCGATAATGCTTTTCAAGAATGAACGCTGTGCATGTGCTTGGAAAGGCAGTCATAGTGCAGCTGCTACTATCATTTACTTTCTGTTTATGTCATAGTCTATTTTGTAAACTGCTATCACACCTAATAGATACTTAATCCTGTCAAAATAGTTGGGGGTAAAACTAAATCTGTATTAGTGTATGACTAATCATAATGATGTTTTTGAATGTAGTGATGAAGCTGTTCACTGGGGAATACAAAATGGTCTTTATCTTTCTAGAAGTAAAATTGTCTATTTTAAGCACAATGATATGGAATCACTTAAAACCACTTTGGAGAAAGTTACTTGGGAATATCAACGAGCTAAAAAGGTTCGGCGGTACATTGTGGTCGAAGCTATATACCAGGTACCTTACCATAAACTGGTAAAATTATGATTATTAAAAGAATATTTGGGTCTCTTGTAAGGACTAAGATAATTTATTCCAGAGAATGGCTATGTATATTCCTGCTTCATATGACGGATGAGTGTTCAAGCGTAAATTCTTTTTTGGTGGCCCTTGATTTTACAACTTAAGTAGTGCATCATGATACCTATTTTTCTATTATCATCATCTGTTGGCAGCTTGATATGGGTCTTTTTTACCTAATGATTGTATTCAAAAAATTATGCAGAACTCAGGTCAAATAGCTCCATTAGATGTGATTGTTCAGTTAAAAGAGAAATACAAATTTCGAGTTGTTCTAGATGAGAGTAATTCTTTTGGTGTTCTTGGCAATTCTGGAAGAGGCCTCACTGAATATTATGGCGTACCTGTAAGTTGCTTGAGCTTTTGTTTTTTTACCCTTGTAATGCAATTTAGCATTCAGGAAATTTATGTCTTTCTTGTTTGTAAGCTGGGTTACAAGAAAAAAATAATCTCCCTAGTGTTTAATTTTTTGAACTGTTGGGATTATGATGATTTGTATGTTTTGGGGAATGGTATATACAGGTTGAAAAGATTGACATTATAACTGCTGCGATGGGGCATGCATTAGCAACAGATGGCGGGTTCTGCACTGGGAGTGTAAGAGTTGTGGATCACCAGGTATTATCTAACTGATATCAAAGCTAATTTGTTGGAAACTCTTACAGTAATCTGATAACATTGTATTAATTTATTGTTGTAGCGTCTTAGTAGCTCGGGTTACGTTTTTTCTGCGTCATTGCCCCTTATTCTTGCAAGTGCAGCAATTACTGCTATCGATATCTTGGAGGAAAATCCAAACTTATTAAGAAAGCTTAAGGGAAATGTTGCTCTTTTATGGAAAGGTTTGTTATTAAAATCCTAGCTGCTAATTATACTTGTAAAAACGGATTGATAATGTTCAATCAAATACTTCCTTGAATGACCAACGGTCGTGATCTTTTAATTTGATCTTGTAGTTCCTTCTACTTACATTAACTGTTTAAATATTTCCTTTCATGCTTGCAGGTTTAGTTGATATTCCAAGCTTCTCAATCACAAGTAATCCACATTCACCCATTTTGCTCCTCAAACTAAAAAACTCCACTGGAGATTTTGAGAAAGACCTTAATTTCCTAGAAGCAGTAGTAAATAAGGTAAAACAAAAACTTCACCAATGAAGACTTTTATTTTAGAGTAGTGAATGCCAATAGCTTATGATTTTTCATTTTCAGGTTCTACAAGAAGATTCAATATTTATAACGGCCACAAGAAAATCAGTGAATGATAAATGCAAATTTCCAGCTGGTTTGCGCTTGCATGTGTCTGCGGCTCATACAGAATCTGATTTGCTCAAGGCATCTGCAGCCCTGAAAAGGGCTGCCGCTTCTGTCCTCTCGGACCATGCTTAGATAGTTTCTCCCTCTATATTCGTGAGTAGATCTTATTCTTTCTGCCCCTTTGGAGATGTGAAAGAAGTGGTCGACCAATGAATGGAACATCCAATCTGACACGTGTTCTTGTGGATCTTTACATGTAAATAGGCTTTTGCCGCCAAAAATTTCTCATCTCTGAAATATTTTGTTTTCCATTTGATAAAAATTTCATGTCAATGATCTCCAATTGGATATGACTTCCAACTCCGTTCTTGCTATTCTGTTTATGTTTTTGACAAGCTTATCTGGATTCATCTTTTCTCCATTTATAGCCTGCCAATTTGTTTCACTTCTGTTCTCCGGAAAATTCGTGCTTAACTAATGCGAGTCTTTAGAATTTTTTTGCTATTATCAGACTTTTCATAGAATATTATACTAGATGGTGACACATTTACCCATCATACTTTGTTTGACAACTTGTTGGCAGAGGATGAAAAACTTGTGTAAATTTGGTATCTTTAATTACGCGATGATTTGTCTGGGAAGTTTCAAAGCATGTGCATGACAAAATAGCAGCTCCCTTTCAAAGATAAAAGCAATATGGTTTGTAGTAACACGTGTTCCTATTGTTCAAGATACACTAAATTTATATAATTTTCCATTTTTGCTTTTCAAGATAAAAGCAATATTGTATTGGCCACCTGTGTAAAGAAAAAAGTTTTTTGGGTGGGCGTCCGATCCGGTTGCCTGTCAGAAAAAAATATTATTATTATTTTTTTGCCGGTAGTTGGATCTGGCCACATGCTACCAAATATGGCCACCGGCAGTTAGATCCAACCAATGTGGTCAGGGATAGGCAGAGGGTGGGGGGGACGAAGTTTCCTTTTTTATTTTTTGAAGGATCAAATACGGGTCATCTTTGTCATCGAATGACCTAGATTAGCCACTGCCAGTGGTTAGATCCAAACCAACCCCATACATCGATAGGGCAGGGGGTTCAAATACGGGCCATCCAAACATCCCTATGAGATTAAAAACCTAATCTTTGTGTGTGTGTGTGTGTGTGTTAACTATTTGATTGTTTATATTGACATTAAAAACCACTAATTGAAGACCATGCGACTAAGGCACCTTTTTGAGAGGTGTAAGCCTAATCATTCTTCTAAAAAATGAACCTAAATAAATCTAGACCTCTGAGATTAAACACTCCTTCAAGACAACATTATCAATCGGCAACCTTGATATTGGATTCGAATATCCCTTAGTACCTTTCAATCCCTTCCCTACTAACGCATCGCAAGGTTGAGGGCTTACTTTTTCTGACACACTTTCCACGCCGGTGCAATTCCATTGAACCTTCTTGGGACTGGGCGAGAGCTCCACCTCCACATTGGACATGCATATCCCGAGAAAGGCAATTGAACTATCCCCTCCATTCTTATTGTGAATCCGGCTCACTCGCAAACCAAACCGGAACGTCATGGGTCTCGAGTGGATCTACTCTCGACGTCTCAAAATGGAAGATGTTAAACACTATGCATGGATGTATGCACAAAAATCCTAACATGCTACTACATAGATGATATGACAACCAATTCTTACAAAAAATAATGACGATAAAATCGATAAAAATTCTCCAAATAAAATGGACAGAGTCTCCCCTAAAAGTACAATTAGGGGCTATCCTATCAAATTATCATGTATAAATATATAAAACCATCAACATCCATTACATAATATTTTTCACGTAAACGTTTAATTTATCACATCATAATATTTTGCATTCTTGGGGTCTCGACCCACCTGTTCATTCTATTCATTCCCATATACCCAAAATCTTCATCATAAGAATTTCATTTTCATGATAAACATAACAAAACAATCAAAACTGTCAAAACAAACATTTTGTCGGTGAGCATGCGTGTGCGCAAGGTAGGTTACTACTCTATCGAAGCCGGCGTATTTGGTATTTAATCTTCACCTACATATATATAAGGAAAAATGTCAGTAACGAATGTTACTGGTATAGAAATATAACTACATAATAAACTGGCAAATAAGAGTTAACTCTCATTTTGAAGAAAACCTTTATATATTTCTCGTGAACACTCCTAAAGGCATCTACTGAGGAGCCACCAAGTTGGAGACATGATAACATCCCGAATTGACTAGTCTGATGCCTCTCTCAGCATTTTCTTATTTTCTTGGTCCCTTGGGACTACCAATATATCATAAGCCCTCTCTTTTCCTCCATAATTCTCTTGACCTTAAGCACAAAATTCGAGTACTCTTAAATAGTCGCCTTTAGTGCCCTTTGAACCACAAGTCTGGACATGCGTTGTACTAAACAATACCCATAAACTTTCATGTTTCTCCAGGTGTGAGGAACTCAAAACAGGAGTGGTCAGGATCCCTCGGGATTGAAACTGCCTGCTCACTAATCAGGAGCCCACTTTAACTAGCAAGTGCACCCGCTTATGGTATATGTAAGTCGGTTTTCCCATCTCTTATCTCACTGAAAATTCGATATAACTATATATAGGTCTGGGAAGGGATTTATATAATACACCCAAGGGCAAATGTGGTGGAACTTATTTTTGAATCAAACTTGAGGGATCTCATCCTCAAAAGTTATTAATCCGAAAAATTGAATGATTAAATGACCTGAGTTAAGTGGGATCCGATAAAACACTACTTAACCCGTCCTGCAAGTAATAAAACAATGCATAATAGAATAGAGTGTAAAGCAGGGAACGAATCTTAAACGAACTTGGTAGAAGCTCCAATCGTGTCTATGCACCTACAAGGTGAACTCCTACTCCGTACTTACACATTAAATCTAGAAGCTAATGCCCACTCATGATGCATTCATGTATCCTATACATACACACATCAATACATACACCACATCATACATTAATCACGCATAAATTTTCATATACTACGTTACATTAAATTATGATAATTACTTAGTTTACCTAATTAGTTCTTTAGCATCCGTTTTAATACATTTCAATCAGGCAATTTATATTTTATTTTTTATTTACAATAAAAATATCTAGCACGTCAATTCATTAATCATAGCATGTTGTGCTCATAATCATCAAATTTAAATAATTAAATCAGAGGTAATTATATCTCACATTATCGGCAATCGATGATAGATAGGGTTTCGTCACTTGTATCAGGGTTCAAATTTTGCGCTCGTCGGCGTTCGAAGTTCAATCGGGTTCGGCTAGATGAGCTTGGCAAAAGATCCAGCAAATTTTAGCAAATCAGTTTTTTGGCAATTTTTCGGCGACGGTTGCCGGTGGCAGCTAACCGGTGAGATGGTGGTGGTATGGGTACTGTTGGCAATAGCTTGGCGAGCCCGATGTCGAGGCGGCGACTAGATGGTAGCGGCGATGGTCACCGGTGGTCGAATTAGCAATGGGAGTGTGGCACTAGGGCGCGACTCCCACACATTGTGGGGGATAGGCGATGGTTGAGGGCGCCCCGGGGGACACGGCGACGGTGCGGCGGGGCTAGGCAATGTTGATCGATGGTGGGGTGGTGGAGGCAACAAGCAAAAGGGCGGCGTCGAGGGTTTGGGGGAAGAAGAGAAGCGTCGAGGGAAAGAAAATCCAGTTTTGCACAAACATAAAGATTTCAGTTTTGCAAAAACTCTTCCTCCTTTTTTCTCCTGACTAGTAAAATCAATTTGAATCGTCAAAATAATATTTTCTATGATATAATTATTAGACTATACATGAACATACTTATACGCACACACCAGCTTAAATCCACATGGGGAATCAACTATCAATCTCTCTCTCAACCAACCCAAAAAATATCAACATAGAAAATTTAATTCTAAATGGGAAAATAATAATGCAATTAAGAGTGTTTGCCGAACACAGAAAATTTAATTTTCTATGAAATGGAAATTTATAAAATGAGGGGCGGGTGGTTCATGATTTGATCATATTATACCCCCTGAAGTTAGAAATAAAGATCATTGATGGTTAGAACCATGGTTAGAACCAAGATTGTCCAAATTCAAGCAGAGATGAGAAAACAGAGAAACTTAAAATAATCAAGCTCTAAAATATGGATGGAGATGGAGTTCTTCCCATATGCAATATGAGTTTATTAAAAAAACTAAGTAGTTCCGGCTCCCATTTTAATTAATTAATTACTATAATTACGATTTTATTTTTCCTGGCGAGTGAAATTTTGTGGGCTCTATTTTAACTTTGAGTTATAAAAATCAGCCAATTTTGAATATAATTAGCCAATTTAAATCGGATTGAAAGAGATCCAGTTAAAAAACACGGGTAAATTAGTCTTCGACTCAAATCGGTCCACGATCGATTCAAAGATAAGTACATATTTAATACATATTATATTCAAAATATTTATGATTAAAATTAATTACTTCTCTTATGTGCTATTAATTTCCAGCCTAATTGCAACTCACCCACGACATACAGGAAACTCTGGGCAAAAGAAAGGAGATACGGCAATTAGGCAGGCGACGAAGAGGTTCTTTGATCTCCCCAAGCTAAACCGGTTCTCGTAGTAGCCTCTACCTATCAAAAAAGAAAAATACAGGTGGGCGATTTGGGAGAAGTATCTATATCCATATCTCCTCTCTATTTCCCGTCTACGAACACATAACATCAAATAGTGTCCATTGTGTTCATGAAACTTCGAATTCTTGGCTAATACTTGGACTCTTTGGAGTTTATCATTTAACAAGTAGCAACCTGTGACGGGCAAGTCAGATCCACCACTGAGTTGCCCTCCTCAAAGCTTCTCATCCATGGATGCCCTGTTCATTCCCAATACATATGATCAAACCATGATCAGATCAACAGCATATAACATTCAAAAGAATACAACCCAACAAAAAAATAATCTTGGTCGGGAAAGTGCGTACTTAGAACTTGCTCAGCGGAGAGACGGCGGGAGACGTTCCTGCACATCATCCTCCTCATCAGATCCTTGGCCAGGGCCGACACGGAGTGGAAGATCTTTGTCGGGAATCTCAGATTCCCCCTCATCACCGCCTCGACTACCTCCTCCTCCGTCTCCCCGTCGAACGGCTCAAACCCGGCCAGCGTCACGTACAACACCACACCGGCGCTCCACACGTCCACCTTCTCGTCGTACTCGCCCCCGCCCAGCACCTCAGGCGCCATGTAGTGCGACGCGCCGACGGTCCAGCTCAACGGCGGCTGGCCGCGGCCGAAGAACTCGGCCAACCCGAAGTCGGCGAGCTTGAGCCGGCCGCGGACGTCGAAGAGGATGTTGTCGGGCTTGATGTCCCTGTGCACGACGCCGAGGCGGTGGCACGCCGCGACGGCGTCCATGAGCTGGCGCATGACGACGGCGGCGTCGGGCTCCGGGAGGGGAGGCGGCCGTATAGGTCCGGGGAAGTGCAGAGATCAAGGATGAGGTGGAGGGAGTGGTCGTCCTCGAAGGAGTTGTGGAGTCGGACCAGGTGGCGGGTGGAGGCGGCATCGGCGGAGGAGAGGTGGGACATGATTGTCGCTTCCCGACGGAGGCAGTGGTCGAGGGCGTCCGGGGAGGAGTGGAGAAGGTGCTTGTCGATGGTCTTGCAGGCAAATGCGTCGGCGGCCGTGGCGGTTGAGCAGCGGCGGTGGCAGAGGTAAACGATGCCATAGTAGCCGCGGCCAAGCTCGCCAGCCATTTGGAAATGGTGGTGTAGCTCTTGGCTCATTTGGTACGATGCCTCGGAAGTGAACACCCCAAATATCTAGCACCTCTACAGCAAGTACAGACTATTTGGCCAAGGGTAACTCCACGTCTCCTTAAGTAGAAGGTCTCAATGCCAGCCAGCCAAGAAGGCTTGCATCCAAAAGGCAAATTAATTGCTACCTAACTGGAAATCGGACTGTCTCTCCGAAACGTGACCAATAGACTTCTGTTTTCTAACTTTCAATCAATTCTTGATCAATGGTACGAATAAAGGGAGTAGAACGAAAGGGCCTTACGGGGCATTGCGAGATTCATAAATTCGACATTGGTGAGGAAAATCCTACCAATCGGGATTCTGAAATTTTTTCAAGATCTTTCGCTTCGTTAACCCATTAACAACCCGTCAATAGATTAGGTAGATAGTCGCTTTAGCCTTCAATAGCTTAGGTAGATAGTCGCTTTAGAAAAAGATTGCAACTTATATGGTCAAGTCCCATTAAATGATGAATTTCTAGCCACCTAATTTCAAATAAACGTATGGTGGTGTAGCTCTTGGCTCATTTGGTAGGATGCCTCGGAAGTCAACACCCCACTATGTAGCACCTCGATAGCAACTTCAGACTGTTTGGCCAAGGGTAGCTCTTTATCTGTCAGACAAGTAGATAAAATCGGTAATGGTTATTTAATGTGTAAAATTCACGAGTCAGGGTTTTATATTCAGAACAGGTTATTTTAATCGTTATTTTTAAGTCGAGTCAGTTTCAGAATACGTATAGTGAACCGACGCCGGTCTTGTATATAAGTCACGAGGGTCATAGTGTACCTAAGTATATGATGATAATGTCATGAACACAATAGAAAGAATGAATTATCAGAATATATAAGAGTATGCAGTTCATTTTTTTATTATGATATATAATGGATCGTAGAATTAGTTTTAGGCCGTTTACCGAGTTAGGACTCGTTACAGACATTTTGGGTGGGTTGATAGTTCTAGAGCATATCATTTTAATTTTTTTGATATTGTTTGATTTTATGGGATTTTTCTCATATTTTTTTAGAATTTTTTACGACTTAAATATTATTTTTGACTCGAGTCGGAGACGAGTCAAGTAATATTTACGACTTTGCCACCACACACCCTCGCGCCCTTTTTTCTTCCCCGACCCTTACCTCGACGCGCCACCCTTGTGCACGTCGCCGCCGCCCGGCTGCTGATCATTGCCGCCTAGCCCCTCGACGATGTTGTTGTGCTGCCCCGATCAGGTTCGGCCCCCATCGGACCGCCGTGACGCGAGGAAGCCACGCCACGACGCCGCGCCTACATTGCACTTCGTCGCCGATTCTGCCACCGGCGACCAGCGCTGCCATGATCGATCGGTCGCCTCAGCACCCTCGGCCTTCCAGTGACCTTCCCCGATCAGAATGGAGGCCATCGCCACCGTGGCTGGCCAGATCTAGACATCATCACTGTCGACTCTATTTTATGCATTTTTGGCTAGCCGCCACCTCCGTTGGCCACATCGACCTCGTTGATGAGTCGGGCTCGCCGAGCCGGTTTCGAGGGTACCCAACACCGAGCCGGTTTCGAGGGTACCTAACTTGAAATGTGACTTTCTCTACATGAGCTGAGTTGGACTTCTTTTTCTAACATTGAATCAATGCTCTACACTGTGTTATCTAAACAAACTCTCTCGTCGGCAAAGTCGGCAAAACTACAAAGTCGGTCGATAACTCTTGATCTTAAATGATGACAATGATACCTCTAACACACACTCCAACGGTGAGAGTAGCACCAACTAGGTCAATACTACCCAGTTGTAACCTAGATCTTTTATTGACGTGCCAATCCTATCTACAAATGCTCTAGCTTGATTAATCCCTAATCAAGTTAACAAGAATCCCAAATCTAATATCAAATAAGAGATCTAAAAACATAATAAATCTCAAGTAATAATGACGTGCCAATCTTATCTACAAATGCTCTAGCTTAATTTGGACCGCAACCTCGGAGTTGAAGGCGGTGATGTCCTCAGCACGAACGTCGTTGATGCCGCCACATCTCACTGCCAAAGGCAATGACGGCGTTGGTAGGGATGTGCAGGTGAGTCACCGGACTACGACTTGCTTGGTGGGCATGGTTGGTGTAGGCAAAGCCGTATTGGTCCCAGCCACTCTTGACGGCAATGCAATTGTCGCCGGAGACAATGTAGCAGTCTTCGATCTTCACGTTTATGCATGAATCTGATACAAATTAAATTTGACAAATCACAAATTAATGGAAGGAAGAAACTCGCATGCATGAGCTGATTATAAATATTCCGAACTTACGTGATTAGCTCAAGCAGGTGGATCCTGACCAGGATTGATCCCATCGGTATTTGGAGATGTGGTAGATGCAAGGATAGTAACACACTTCACAATAACATTGCTGGCCATAAAATTAAAAACCTCGCGTTAGTCATAAACATTTGAATCAAAATTATTAAAGTTTGAACTCGTAATTATCAATTATTATAATAACAGAAAACACGTACTTTAATAAAAAGACACACACACACACGCGAATGTTACTATACTTTTAGAATTCATTTTTGACTCCTCTCATGACTCCGTTTAATGATACCCAGAACCGAACTCTAAAAATGGTTTTTATTAGGGAAAATTTTATATAAGTTATACCTTAGATAGCTTATTTGAGCCATATATTTAATTTGAATTTTTTTAGTAAGTTTCATAAAATAATATTTATATATATTAAAATTAAGGTGCATAAGTGGGAGGTTAATAAAATTTTATTTTTTTAATATCATTATCACCTACTTTAACAGTTTCAAAAGATACACAAGTTAATAGATATTTTAAAATTAATTTTTATTATAATTATTTTGATAATTAAGATGAAAAAATTAAAAACATTAAAATTACATATTTTATTTTAAGCATGGAGTATCAAACATTTCCTCCCCCTGTTATTTTCAATCCCTTTCCATCTCTTTCCCAGTGTGTGATTTAATAATAACGTAAGTTGTTGGCAAATGATTAAATATAATTTGAAGTAAATAAAGTTTAAATAATGGCATGGAAATTCCAAGTAGAGGAATTTACAAGTAAATAGTGAAATGATACTCCATTTGCGATCTGATCATCAAAATAAACCCCAAATTAATTTCTCACTTCAAACCCAAACTAATTTAAAACAAAGGTTCGAAAGTCATTAAATAAAAAAATATTATTCTACAGTGTATAATGCTAAGTCATATTTTGCCAAATCCGAACCCAACTAAATGGCTAAACCGAGTCAGAAGAGGAGGCCAAGCCGCATGGCAAGTCTGCTGAATAGAGCAAGCTGGGGCACTGAACCTTAAACGAGTCGTCCTCGGGCGGAGAGCCAAAACTGACTAGGTCATAAGTCAACGTGGAAAAACATATCCCTGATCGTCATTTCCATCATTAATATTAGACTTAATATTAATCAATAATGTTTTTTTAAATATAAAAAGAATATATATATATATATAATTTCAATAGAAAATAAAATTTGATTATATAATAATTAATAAATTTCAAAAATGCCGACGCACAACGCAGGTTCACAGTTGGTATATATATATATATATTTAATGAGAAAATTGTGCCTTTTAATTATTTTATAATATAATATTTTATTTTTTATTTATAAAATATTAATTTAATTAGTATTCACCACATGTCTTTTAATTATTTTATGATGTTATTTTTTACTTTGTATTAATAAAATGAATTAAATTATAATTTTATCGTTTTTTACAATTAAAAATAAAAAAATATGATGAAAACTCTACTTCTAAAAGAAGTATTTGCAAGTAAATCTAATTTTTTGTTTTTCTAGACAGTAATAACTTATTTTAAAAGTAGAATTTTTAAATATAGCTCGATTGATTCCTTTTAAATCTCTCCGTTTATGGATATTATCAGAAAATCCGTATAAATGTGAGCATTCTTTTCTCCCACAGAGATCAAGATCAAATAAAAATATCTTATGGAATAAGAATATGTATTATTATATAAAAAAATCCTTTTATCTTTTGTAGAGGCTCTAAGCCTTCCCCTTCCTCCTTACCACGGCCGCCACTGCCGGTTGACGTCTCCGTTGAGATCACCTCCTCTCTTTGATTTCTCTCGATTTGCATAATTAATTAATTAATTACTGGTCGATCTCCTCCTTCCTCTCACGCCCCCCATCATCTTCGCCACGCAAGCTTTTTGCCCCATTCCCCATCCTCCGTTGTTTGTTTCCACATCGGCGGAGGCGGTAAATCGTCGCCGACTGACCGGTGGCATATCGCCACCACATCTTGTTGCTGGTGGGTGGTGGACTCTCGTGTCGTCTACCCGCCGACACACATATCGCCGACTTCTCAAGCCAGTGCTTGTGAGTTTGTTCATTTATGTCGTCTACTTTTTTCATTTTTGAGTCCCAAATAATTCGATTAGGTGTGGGCACACAAAGATGTAACATAAACAATTCGATTAGGTGTGGGCACACAAAGATGTAATTCTCCTCATTTAAGTTCATAAACTTCACGTAGTTTGATCAAGTTTACCTACCAAATAAAAATTAAAAGGCTTGGAAGACCATCGTTTTTTTATATTTATTTTATTTTATTATATATAGAGAGAGATGGGGGGGGGAAGAATGATAGGGTGAGAACTTGAAAACTCAGGAACCAACCTGTAGTGCATTGGATAGGAATTAACGGTGATGATGATTCCCATGGTCTAATTACATGTTCCTGTGTTTTCAAGTTCTCACCCTATCATTTTTCGTGTGTGTATTTATGTAGCTTGCGATGTTGGGGCTAAAGCCCGACACCTCCTCCCATGTTCCTTATTCATTCACGTCGACACCATCCCCGGCGGCGGCTGCAGTGGCCACAAAATAATAAGACTTCTGTACGAATATGTATTCCCTTGTATATACTCCAATAAGTATTTAAATAATAATTAGGTTTAATTAGGTCAATTTTCTTACATATGAAAGTCCTAATAAATTTGGGAACTCACAAATATTGGGTGTAGTAAATACATCTAACAATGTGACTAATAGAATTTTGATAATGATTGTGTGGAAATCAAGTTCATTTGTTCAAAAAATAGATTACGACTATGATTTATTATATGTTGAAAGAGTTTTGAGAGTTGATTCATTTTGTGTCAAAAGTTCTTCACGGGTTTTAGATTTAGAAGTTGAGAATTGATTGGTTGGAACACTTACAATTCTTCTTTTTTTTTAAATATTTTTGGAATGTCCTAACTAGTTCTGTTAGATTAACCTAAAATTTATGGTGAAAAACTGTATTTGAATGCTCTTATCATTTTGCCGATGATCGGAGGTCAAATAGTAAGGTTTTTTCTTTCTTTCTTACAAAATGTTCTAATATTATCTCCTTTTGGTGATAGCTTTGTAGGATGTGGCACATTTCAAGGATAAATAAATCTTATCCAACTGTTTGGAGATGTGGGATTTCTTCAATCTACTATTTTATGTGTGGAAACAATAATGTGGTACTTATTGCGTCCTTTTTCAAGATATTTATACTATATGTTACTTAATTGGACATCCGCAATTTGTATGATTGTTCACCATTTAAGTAGTTTTTATTGTCTGAAATACATAAGAACGTCCCTTTTCAGCTTGCTACCTTATACTAAAAATATTTGTTTGAACCAATGCATGGAATATATTTAAATATGTGAGGAAGCAATTTTTTTGTCATTGGATGGCGAAGAAATTTATTCTAGGTATGGAGTATGAGGAACTACAAATTTTTATTCTAAATACAATTTGAAATCATTAGACTTTCTCTATCTGAAATGTAACCAGTTTTGCTTTCAAACGTATGTGGACAATAGATAAGATCTGATCTCATGGCTTATTAATTTTTATTTAATTCACATTATCTGCAGTGATTTACATTGTATTTTGTGTCCACTCAACCATGCAATTTGCTCGAGAATTTCTTTCCTGTCTAAATGTATTAGATAGTGTCCTCAATTCTTGAATCTGCTTGATTGTTGTTTTCACAAGTTTTATTTGTTCTTATTCAAAAAAGTGCAAGCTCAATGATTCTACTTCTTCATAATTTAAGTTTTGTCGTGTTCTGAAGGCATGTGAGCTTGACTCATTGCAATGTGGCTTTCATGCATCTCTGTGCAGAGGAAAGTAAACTAACACTTTTTTTACTGCAGACTGCTTCTTCAAGCTTGCCACTCTGTGGTACTAGAATGTGTGATCTTTTGATCATCAGGCCAAACTGCGGTGACAAGCTTCCAGGCGGATTCCTGTGTAGAACATATGGATCTTGTGCTAAATTAACAGGGGATTCCTTGAAGGACACACAAAATTCTGGCATCCTAACTGATCTATTTGGGAGAACTCACACATATTTAAGAATTTCTTTAACTGAGCGTTGTAACCTGAGGTGCCAGTATTGTATGCCAGCTGATGGTGTGCAGCTTACGCCGAGCTTAAAACTTCTTTCAAATGATGAAATTGTTAGATTGGCAAAACTTTTTGTCAGTTCAGGTGTGAATAAAATTCGGTTGACCGGTGGGGAGCCTACTATTAGGAAAGACATTGAAGATATTTGTTACCAGTTGTCTAGTTTAGAAGGACTGAAGACATTAGCCATGACCACAAATGGAATTGTTCTTGCAAAAAGCTTCCAAAATTGCAGGAATGTGGACTTAAACAAGTGAATATTAGTTTAGACACATTGGTACCCGCAAAGTTTGAGTTAATGACGAGGCGAAAAGGTCATGAAAGAGTTATGGAATCAATAAATGTTGCTATAGATTTGGGGTATGATCCAGTGAAAGTATGCTTCTTGTTCTTGAATTGATGTCTTTTATTAAGATTGTGGCTAGCTAATGTTTTTGTTTTGTCTATATTTCTATTTGTTAATGGGAAAACAAGAAATAATGACTACCACCAAACATGATCTTTTAATACTGGTTTACATGTATTGTTTAGAGATTTGTGCTATAGCTTGGGTTTCAAAGAAATATTTTGTAATATGTCAAGTCGATAGGTCAACCAGATCATTGTCGGAAGAATAGAAAAACACAATGACATGTGCATTTCTCATTTTTTTGTTTCTTATTGAAATGATAATATGGTTTCTGCTAAAGTACATCCTGTATGATGCATTCAGGTCAACTGTGTTGTCATGAGGGGGCTTAATGATGATGAAATTTGTGATTTTGTGGAGATGACGAAGGAGAAGCCAATTGATGTGCGGTTTATTGAGTTTATGCCCTTTGATGGAAATGTGTGGAATTCCAAGAAACTTGTTCCCTATGCAGAAATGCGGAGACAAGTGGTAACACTCTTCATACTGATGTAATTTGAGTACATTTTTTGTGTTAAATTTGTAGTTTTCTTAAGGTCTATTTGAATTGGGCAGGAAAATAGATTTGGAGGGTTAAGGAGACTGCAAGATCATCCATCAGATACAAGCAAGACTTATGGGATAGATGGCCATCGTGGAACTGTTTCTTTTATTACATCCATGACTGAGCATTTCTGTTCTGGATGCAATAGATTGAGGTTATTAGCAGATGGAAATTTTAAAGTATGCCTATTTGGTCCTTCAGAGGTGAGCTGCAGATTCATAAATGTTGATGATTTTCAAGATGCTATTCATATACTTTATCATCTTGAATATGTATTCAATTGAAAATTGGAGGACACTAATCTTTTAGGTTAGGTATTAAAATAATGTGCTTTATTTTTCTCAATGAGATTTATGTAATTGATAACGTATGCAGGTGAGTTTGAGAGATCCATTGCGCAGTGGGGTTGATGATACTGGATTGAAAGAAATCATTGGTGCTGCTGTATGTACTTCGCTATTTTATTTGTTCTCTCTTTGGCTTTAGTGCATATAAAGTTGACTGATCAGTTAATGTCAGTATTGAACTATTGAGAAAGTAAATCATTAACTGGGCCTATTCATTGCCAGAATGTCAAGACTTAATTTTTGATGCTTGGAATTTCACGCTTAGTAAGATCTTTCAACAATAGTTTGGAATTTTGCTAGATTTGAGTCTTCAGAGGGAATGAGGCTTGTATATTAATGTATTTATTTTTAATTTGTTTTAGAATACTTCTTTGAGAGTTTGTATCAGGCAATCAGCCGTACAAGCAGTGGAGCATGTGGTTTCATTCGATTTAAAGCGAAGATGATTCCCAAGATATCAATATGACCTGGAGAAAATTGTTGATTCAAAGAGTTTAAACTGGCCCGTATGACCAAGGATCCATGATACTGGGAATTTCTTTAGTTCATTATAGTTTCACCCATGGTTGGTATTGTTGTCGGATCTTGGTGAGATTCCAGTGAGATCTCGGTCATGGAAGGGTAACAAAACAAACAACTCCCACAGAGATGGAAATCTGCCCCCTCACTGAATTTTAGAGGGTTTCCCACTATTTTTCGGCAAGAAGAGGGAAAATACCAACGAGAGCCTAACCTTTTTGCCAGCCGCAATGAAATGGCAATGGCAGCAGTAAAACTGCAGCAATGAAACAAAGAAAGGGGCAAACTGGAAGCATCCAAGGTGGTGGCGGAGCTGTTTTTCTGGGGACAATTTGTGAGGAAAGGGGTAAGGGAAGGCGGCGGCGACTGGGTGGGAGGGTGAAAGAATGGTGAATAGTTGGCTATAGGATTTTGGCTTTTAGTTATTATATTTCATTTTGAACCTTTTAATGGTTCATTTTCTCATTTAGTACCTATAGTTAGCTATGTTCAGAAGTTTAGATGGTTTCTCTTTTAGTTCAATATTTTTCCCCCAAGTTTATCGAATGAGTTAAAGTCGATCAATTCAGTCTAAATTTAACGTTTTACTTAAATCTGCATTGCCCAAAACAAAAAGGCGCATACCCATTTGGTGTGAGGGGTTATAATTATTCATCCAACTTATTTTATGAAGTATGATGTGTTAATTACTTGACCAAATTTGTTGTGATGCTATGGATTTTTATTTGTGAACTTTAAACATAGGTAATTGGTAGTTTTTTTAATGTATATCATTAGTTATTTATATAACTATTATTAAGATCCATTTCTCTCAAATCTCTCAGAAATCTTCATTCTTGGATCTTAAGAGACGGAATCAAAATCTAAATTTGCAAACCTTGGTTTCACCTTCAAACTACTTAAAGGGAGGGTTTCATTTCCATAATTTGAGATGTTTTGACTGTTTTTCTAAAATGGTGCTTGTAGATGTGTGCAGTGTATCCATAATCTCACTTTTGTGATGGAGAAATTTTCTGTTTGTTCATTTTAAAACATTTTTTTCTTCAATTGTTGTGTTTGTTTATAAAGAAACTATGTTTGCTACAATGAAATTTAAATAGAAGTAGAAAGAGGCATGGTTATCTATTGTCTGCAGATTTCTTTTGACGGAGGTTGCATGTTATTTAATTGTGGTTTTTTTTTTCTGTGATGGATTCCATTGAACTGAAATTATTTGATTGTACATAGGTGAAGAGGAAGAAAGCTGCACATGCAGGTATGTTTGACATAGCAAAGACGGCTAATAGACCCATGATACACATTGGCGGTTGAGGAATGGCACTTCAAACTCCTTACACTTGTTGTATTTTTGTGGCTAATTTTCCTCCCCATTAACTCAATGTATCAACAATGGTTGAACTCTCTCTGATGTATACTAAGTTCACGAGTAAATAATGTAGCAAGGAAGTGTAGCTCTGATAAAATAAAGATACAGAACAGAAGTATAACAGTTATATTAAATGATAGGTGTCAGGATGTGGGGCTTATTGATCCTACATAACTTTTCGCACTATTGTAAAGTTTATTGTTTTCTTGAACAGAACAAACTAAAATTCAATGTGTTTTGGAAGGTTCAAACTTTAGAGTGGGCAAACTTTTACCTAATTGTGGTTTCTATTCATTTGTAACTTACTCAGGTTTTACTTAGTTCTCAATGATATTGTCTAGTCCTACTGTCCTAGCATTATTACTTCAATTGCATTCTGTGAGGATGTTTTTTGTTGATTAAATTTTATATTGCACTAAAATTTATAGCTGACATTTGATGTTAATATTTTTGTGTGCAAAAGTATGCATACGGGTTGGGAATGAAACTGTTTCCTGTATTGGATCATTTGTTGAAGAGGTGTAACTGCGTAGGAGAGTACTATGTACAACTCTCCTGCTCAATAAGTAGGAAGCCGTTTTCTGTTGGGTGATTATGATGCTGTACATTTCACAATCCTTCATCACTCATAAGAACCATGGTGAAGAAAGCGTTCTCATTTTTTCCTTTCAGGAGCAAAAGAATATATTCTTGAGCACAGACTGCATGTTCTGCCCTGTTATATGTCAATTTGAAGTGGGTTTCCTATGTTTGAAACAAGATAGAACACATTCACGGGAGGATTTTGTTTGCTTATTCCTGAGTATGACTATTTAGATTAAATCCAGCGAGGTAGATGGCCTTCAAATTATTCTACATTGTCAATTGTTCTCACTTTTTATATTCTGTTGATATTGGTGCATTTGTTATCCCTTTAGTTGGGTGTATGGTGCATTTTTTTATATAACTTCTTGAGGAAATATAGTTAATGTTTTTGGTCTTTTCTGATCCTCCCATTGGTCTGATTATGATGAGTTTGTCTCCCAGGAGCGAAGTAATTGTCCAAAGCCATTTGAAGATGGCCAAAGTCGTTTTTCTCGAAACTTGTCTAGATCTATGGCATGGCTAATATTAGAGACAATTTCTGATAGTAAAAATATGTTCTATTTGAACGAGGAGATGGACTATGATCTTTTTTTTTAAAAAAATTGTATTTTGATTGGTGTAATATTTTATTTATATAAATGAGTAAAACCCAAGACCAGGTAATGCCACACGTCCACTACAAATTTTAAAATATTATCCTTTATTTTAATTAGGATCTGCTTTGTGTCTTATTGTTATTTCATGACCTTTATTTCCTATTAATAAAAGAAAATTAAGTTATAATTTTACCCTTTTATTATGAAAACAGTAAGTAATAAATTTAAATCATCCAAAATTAGCCCCTATTTTAAGTTTAAATAAGTAGATTTCTTAAATCAATAAATTAGGAAATAGTCTTGTTCGATCAGAGTAGCACATAGTTGATCTAGTTTAATTAGTTTGGTGCTAGTGAAATCTCTTGTGTGGTGTTATGGGCTCAAGTATTTGATGTGTTCGTTGTCATGTTGTTCAAATGGCATCAATTACCAAGTTGGTGCAAGTGTTGTTTTGTTGCGTAGAGTAAATTTAGGGTTGTGTTTGAGTATGGTCACGCTTAAAGCTATGTTGCATACATTTCAGGCATACCTTCCAGTCCTAGTTGTCCCCTAAAAGCTTCCCAGGTCAGGCAATTTATTTCCCTCACCTTTGCCCTTCTTTTCCCCTTGTTTATCCCTTTCAGCTAAGTTCTAGGGCTGTTAAACCCGGGTTTTACCCGATGATTTTAGTTTTGGTTTGGCCTCTACTTGAATCAAGTTGCTTATTAAGCCCTTTTTGTCACGAGCTTATGTATGGCATATACATGCGAGCCCTAACCTTAATTTCCTCCCATACTCAGTGCCACCCCACTATACACTATATCATCTCAGTTCTTACTTTTAGTTTTTATTTGAGTCAAGTCTTGTTAAGTTTAGGATTATGTCCCTCATGAGTTTAGTTTGTTTGTTACGTATTTGGAACCCTTTTAAACTATGCTGACCCTTGCGAGACCTATAGTGTGGTTCCCAAGGTTGCCCCGGCCAACCCTAGGGTGAAAACCATGGGTGCGCAAACTCCACCCATCGCAAAGGTTCCCTCCCAACATTTTTACATTGGTGCCTTACAATTTCCAACTGCCCTTTTCCTTGCGGCCAAAATTAGGGTTTCACACATTTTTGGTCAATACAAAGTATTGTGACAGTATCCTTGAACCCGACTTTGCGTTTGGCTTGCTTCAACATGCATGCAAGGTCTGGTTGTGAATGTTATGTGGCCAGCTTGGTAGAGGTCAACACCCTTGCACTAGGATGACACCCTTACACTAACCTTGATTTTTTGCCCATAAATAAGGTCTCTTCTCTACCATTTTCACCATTTTCCCTCCATGCTCCGACCTTCCCCTTCCCCTCGCCTTTCCACTTCTTCCACAACCTCTTTAGCCTTCTCTAGCCCTCTCCAAGTGAACAAAAACACTAAGAATAGTAGGTCTTGAGGTAAGAAGCCCCAAGAAACCTCCTCCTAGCCCATGCGCAAAGGTCTCACATTTTACCTCATATCTGATGTTTGTTTGTCTATTTACTTGCTATTTTGATGCATTTTTTAATATTTTATTCATGTATATCTTTGTCATATAAGCATTACGAACCAGGTTTCATCATGATTGAATGTGTATAAAAATAGTTGTGATTGTTTCACGTTGTATGTGTAAGGATATATACCGTTTCGATAGATATTTTATATCTCATGTTATAGGCCATAGTTTTGTAAGATCTTAATCTTGTTATGTCCGTGAGAGTTAATTCTATAAGTATTATAGAACATGTATTGTAAGATTATGCATATATGAGTATGTATGGGTGCCAAACTTGGCTAAAGGTGTAAGAGTTCTTGTTTACAACTACTTAGCCGCCACTTTTCTAATTTTTACACCCTGATTTAGTTGTATTTACATCCTATCTTTTCGTGATCGTAACTTATGATGTTAACTACATATTGGTAAAATACCTTGCTAAAATAATCACGTTAAGAGTTTAAATAAAATCCCTAATTACATTGTGCGCTTGATGTAATATTGATGCATTATGTCATACTATGAGATTATGCTTCTCAATGAACTTGCTAAAATATACCAATAAAATATATAAAAATTGTAAAAGGATTCATTAGGTGCCTATTGAAAATATATAAATTGTAGGAGTTAAAGTAGTTTAAATGGTTAGCTAATTCAGACCTTCAGACTCTACATGAATGAAGGGGTAAAATCTTAATTCCCTACCTCCAGTGATAAAATCTCAAACCTTAGACTTTTGGTGGCAGTCGCTCAGTCAGAAGGTGCACTTCATGGTGTTCAAGCTCATGTTCTTTGTGAAGATGCTCTTCACGTAACCTCCACGGCCAACGGCCGTCTTGATTTGGACAGCGACCTCGGAGTTGAAGGCGGTGATGTCCTCGGCAAGAATGTCGTCGATGCCGCCACACATCTCGCTGCCAACGGCAATGACGGCGTTGGTAGGGGATGTGCAGGTGAGTGACGGACTATGACTTGCTTGGTGGGCATGACGTAGGCAAAGCTGTATTGGTCCCAGCCGCTCTTGACGGCAATGCAATCGTCCCCGGAGACTAGCAGTCTTCGATCTTCACGTTTATACATGAATCTGATACAAATTAAATTTGACAAATCACAAATTAATGGAAGGAAGAAACTCGCATGCATGAGCTGATTATAAATATTTCTAATTTATGTGATTAGCTCAAGAAGGTGGATCCTGACCAGAATTGATCCCATCCGTATTTGGAGATATGGTAGATGCAAGGATAGTAACACCCTTCACAATAACATTGCTGGCCCTGAAATTTAAAAACCTCTGGTTAGTCATAAACATTTGCGGGGGCGCCAGCCGGGCGGAGGAGCGCGGATCGGGCGGTGGCAGAGAGGGGTTGGCGGTGGCTGCGGGGTGCCGGCAGGGGCGGGGACCACGGCGGCAAGTGGTGGCCGGGCGGGGAGGGGGTGGAGGGCGGGGCGCCGGCGGGGGGTGAGGCCGCGGCGGCGGGCGGTGGCGCGGACGTGGGTGGGAGGGCTGGTTTGGGCGGGTCAGCCGGGCAATCGGATCTACAAATCTGAAAAATTGAAGGAAGAATGAGAGCCGCTAGATTTTAATCCAACGGCTCTCATTTAGCAGTGTATGGTGCGTTACAAAAACTTGCATCGCACCATAGCACTCCTATATATATATATATATATATATATATATATATATATATATATATATATATATATATATATATATATATATATATATATATATATGTGAAGGAATGTTAATGTACTTTTTGAATTTATTTTTGATTCCTCTCATGACTCGACTCCGTTTAATGATGCCCGAAGCCAAACTTTAAGAATGATTTCTATTAGGGAAAAATTTATATGAGTTACGCCTTAGATAGTTTATATGAGTTACATATTTAATTTGAACTTTTGCAGTGCGTTTCACAAAATAATATTTATATATATTAAAATTAAGGTGCATAAGTAGGAGGTTTAATAAAATTTTACTTTTTTTTAATATCATCATCACCTACTTTAAAATTTTCAAAAGTTGCACAAGTTAATAGATATTTTGAAATTAATTTTCATTAGAATTATTTTGATAATTAAAATAAAAAAGTTAAAACAATAGATTGTGTTAAAATTTTATAATTACTTTTATTATTTCTTATTTTATTTATCAATATAATTTTTGAACAGTGAGACCCACTAAATTGATTGGAATAAAAGGTATAGCTAATACAAACTATACGAGGTATAACTCATATATATATATATATATAGGAAAATATTACCATGGGCTGCATCAAAATGCGGCCCATTGGCAGCTTTATTCGCGTGGGCCGTCAGATCTTGATCCGACGGCCCACAATCAAACCACCCACCCACTGTTGGACCGGCCCGCTAGACCCGCCTGACCCGCCTGACCTGCCGGATCCGCCCTCCGCCCGCGACTGCCCCGCCCTCCCGCTCGGGCGGTGGCAGAGGGGGGTGGCGGGGGCGCAGGGGCGCAGATCTGGCGGTGGCGGTGGCGGAGAAGGGGGGGTTGGCAGCAGCTCCAAGGTGCCGGCAAGGGCGGGGATGACGGCGGCGGGCTGTGGCCGGGTGGGGGGAGGGGGGTGGAGGGCAGGGCCGCCGGCAGGGGCGAGGCCGCGGCGGCAGGCGGCGAGGCCACGGTGGGGCGGTCGCGGGCGGGAGGGGCCGGGCGGTCTCGGGCGGGAGGGCGGGTCGGGCGGGTCTGGCGGGTCGGTCCAACAGTGGGTGGGGGGGTGGGTGGGTGGTTTGATTGTGGGCCGTTGGATCAAGATCCGATGGCCCACACGAGGCAGCGCATTGGTGTTTTATTGTGGGTGGGGGGTGGGTGGGTGGTTTGATTTGGGCCGTCGGATCAACATCCGACGGTCTCTTACTATTAACCTCATTAATTGTAATGGAAGTCATATATTTATTAATTTTTAAGTGTTCAAAAGAATAATAAATATTATTTTTTTGATTTATTGGATTGAAAAGATAATACAAACAGCTCTTGTTTAAGTCGGGTTTAAAAACCGACTTTTTAAAGATTGGGTAAGTAGAACCCGGAGTAAATGGGGTGAATGTTGCATGAAGGAGAATAGAGCAGAGTGACATTGGAGACGAGGATGTCTTTGGGAGGAAGGATATCAACGAGGGAGGGGCGAGTGCGAGTGAACCGGCCTTGTCGATATTAGACCCACCACGTTCCACCTTCACCATCTATTGTCCCCTTATTTCCGACAAATCTATACAACGTGATTAAAGAGGTCTATAGATAATTTGTAGAAGTGAAAGGGGGAAAAAATGAGGCCTATTAGTAATTCATAAGAAAATTTTGTATATACTGACGTAAAAAATAAAAATAATAACATCTTTTCTATAAATTTAAATGCCATTATTGATATCTTGTTTTCTCGTAATAATAATTGTGTACCGGTTATTAGAACATCAATTAGGTTTGATCCTGTGATCAAATTAATCGTATTTACCGCATCTCTACCCCTTCCACAAGTAGGTAAGGGTTCTACTCGGATGTTGTGCACTAACCACAAGTTAGAAATTAGAATCTTATTAGGCAAGATATTACGCCATATGCTATTAGAGATAAACTCTAATTTTAAAAATAATCTCTCATTATTTCTTATATTATATCGATAGACTTTGATTTTTAAAATAGATTTTGATTTTAAAAGTAAACTCTAATTGAAAAAAAAGATAGATTATAATAATTTTATTTTATTTTAAATTTGTAATATTTGATTGGTTGATCTTTAATTTTCGATGAGAGCACAATTTTTAATTTTTATTATTAATAATAGTAGATTTAAACTCTAAGCAGAATACTTAGAAAAGGACAAAAAAACATAAATAATGTATTAGTTAGGTTTCCGACGTGGGTGGCGAGGAGGACGGCATCGTTGTCCAGGAAGACCGTGAAATGGCTGGTAAGGTTGAACATGAAGCTGCCCTTTAGCCACTTCCCGGGTGGAATAATACAGTTGAGCTGTCCTTGGGCTTAAGGTCGGAGTGGTGGGCAATGGCCTCCATGAACGCTTTCGTGTTGGACGTCAGCTCGTCTCGGCACCGAATTCCATCAGCAACGCACAGCCTTGTATTTGGCAATCAACAGGAGTGGCGCCGGCGACGACAAAACCCAGCATGAGCAGGATTAGGCTGGACAAACCCTACAATAATTTCTGCACAATTTTCTTTTCAATGAAATTTGTAGTATCGTACTACGAAAATCGGGTCGATGTTTTCATGACACTCGTGATAAACGAGAAAACATTTACCACCTTGAATTAAGGAAGTTTGATAGATTTCCGTCGTATTAAAATTTCATTAAAGCTTTCGGTTTTTGCAAAAACTCTTTTTTCTTTTTCTCCAGACTAGGAAAATCAATTTGAATTGTCAAAATAATATTTTCTACGATATAATTATCATACGGTACATGAACATACTTACCCGCATACACCAGCTTACATCCATAGGGGGAATCAACTATCAATCTCTCTCTCACCCAACCCAAAAAATATCAATAAAGAAAATTTAATTCTAAATGGGAAAATAATAACGCAATTAAGAGTGTTTGCCGAACACAGAAAATTTAACTTTCTATGAAATGGAAATTTATAAAATGAGGGGCGGGTGGTTCATGATTTGATCATATTATACCCCCTGAAGTTAGAAATAAAGATCATTGATGGTTAGAACCAAGATTGTCCAAATTGAAGCAGAAATGAGAAAACAGAGAAACTTAAAATAATCAAGCACTCAAATATGGATGGAGATGGAGTTCTTCCCATATGCAATATGAGTTTATTAAAAAACTACGTAGTTCCAGCTCCCATTTTAATTAACTAATTACTATAATTACGATTTTTTTTCCGGCGAGTGAAATTTTGTGGGCTCTATTTTAACCTCACCTAGTTTAGTGAACGTATGAGTTGTCCTAATAAAGAGAGGTTAAAAATGTTGCCCCCTTGGCATCCAGTAGAGCTAAATTAAGACATTAAAAAACCTATAGAGAATAAAACGATTACCTAGTTATTTTATTTATTAAAGTAATTAAAAATTAAACAAAAATTAAACAATTATATTAAAGTACTCGATTTTTTTTCACATCACCGTTCAACTTTTCATGCCTTATATACATAAAAATATTTTTTTAAGGGAAAAAATCAACAAAATGGTCTGCTGCACACATATTTTAAACGTCATCGGAGTCAACGTGAATGTCGCAC
Organism: Piper betle; assembly: GCA_033002965.1. NCBI lineage: Eukaryota > Viridiplantae > Streptophyta > Magnoliopsida > Piperales > Piperaceae > Piper > Piper betle. The sequence continues at coordinate 58,263 of JAURVB010012318.1, forward strand.
GGGAATGACGTATGAGACATGAAACAACTCTTTTTCGCACTCTTAAAACGAGAGGGGAGCATATTCGCAACTATTGAAGATTTGGTTGATAAATAGGAGAAGGCATGCAACTTATCAAACCATGTTTTCTTCTCCCCTTGGCAAGCTATTACCTCACCCCTCGAATCATGATTTCTCTGCTTCCCTTTTCTTCTTTCGTACGTTGGCTGTACTTATTGGTTCCGGAAATTATGTAGCTTCTTTTTTTTTTTCTCATTTCCCTTGCCTTGAATGGTCTATACTTACACTTCGTGTCTAATTAAAACATGTTACAGTTTACTGGATAATGTATTCAATAAATTAAGTTTGATTAGCACGAAAATAATATAAATGACATGAAAATCCTAAACGAATGGTTAAAGAAAAACAACATTTGGAATGGGAGTTCGAGTAGAGAATTCCTCACTTTTTTCTCTTGTTCAAAACCATGTATCTCACACGGCTCGTGCCCAACCATATACAAAAGTTTTTTTATATTAACTATATTAATTAGAACTACTTTTCCAAGACTGACTATTTTAAAATTTCGTGTCATGTATATTATTTTCATGCCAACTAAATAAACCCTAACCTAATATATGCACCCGCCCGACACATGTACACTAACTCATCAAGAAAATTTGCTTTCACTTGTGGACAAAATTGCCTTGTTGTTGATACTTATTTTATTCTAAAAATATATTGCCTTCAATTCAATAAACATTTTTTCTTTGGAAAATATTTGTGGACGTAGAATAGGTAGAACGTAGATTTAATAAAAATTATAATTTTAAAATTCTTTTTCATTCTTAAAATTCTTTTAGTAAATGTCACTCCATGTATGTATAGTTTAATTCCAGAATGCTTGATAAGTACATTCAACATGTTGCAAAGGTAGATGCTTGCCATGTAAAACCCACGATTTGAGTGAGGGTTTTATATTCAGAACCGGTAGGTTCGACCGTTATTTTTTAGTCGAGTCAGTTTCAGAACACGGGTACCGAGCTGACGCCAGTCGTGTGTATGAGCTATGAGAGTCATGCGTACCCAAGTTGTAACACCCCAAATCCGGTTCACGCTCGTGAACCAAACCGGCATGTTACAGGCCCCGGTTAGGTCGGCTAACCCGAACCTAACTCATATGGATCCAATCTCGGCGTCTTAAGATGAAGATACGATCCATCATGAATGAATAAATATGCAAAATCCTAACATGGTACTACATGAATGACAAGCAATTCAAAATACACACCACTACAGTTACGATCAAATTCTGAAATCAAAACAGACCGGGTCTCCCCTAAAAATGCAATTAGGGTCCACCCTGTCAAAATAATATATATACAAATATATCACATATATACGTATAGCAACGATAGCATTCACACATACTTCTAATCTATTATATTCATCATTTTCTGAACTTTGGGTCCTAACCCCACTTTTGCTGCGCTACTCTGACCATTTCATTTCATGTCATTGTCATGCATCAAACATTTAATCATGTCATTCACAATATAATAACATAATAATGCAATATTAAACATTCAGAAATCTAACATGTGTGTGTGCACAAGACCTCATTGCTCCTCCGTCCAAGCTGGCGCATCCATCTCGTGCTTATCACCTACATATATATAAGAAAAACGTCAGTAACAAGCGTTACTGGTCCGGAAAATAAAATAACTATAACAAACTGGCTATGAGAGCAAACTCTCATCTGAAAGCAAACATATACTTCCTCAAGAACACTCTGAAGGGCACTACTGAGGAGCCACTGGGCTGCAGACCCGGTAGCATCCCGAACTTACTGCTGCTGGTACTGTGCTACTCTCAGCACTTCTTTTTCAGTACTTCTCGTGAAACTTTATCCTAAGCCCTCTCCTTACCTCCATATTTCTCCTGGCCTTGAGCACGAAGGCCGAGTACTCTCAGGCAGTCGCCTTTAGTACCCTTTGAACCACAAGTCCGGACATGCGCTGTACTAAACAGTACCCGTAAACCTCCACGTTCTCCGGGTGTGAGGAACTCAAACGCGGAGTTGTCAGGATCCCTCGGGAATGGAACAGTCCGCTGGCACTAATCCAGAGCCCGCTTTGACTGTCACGGCATCCTCTGCATGGTACGTGCAGTCGGTTTCTCCATCTCTCGTCTCACTGAAAACTCGATAAAACTATATATATAGGCCTGGGAAGGGATTCATATAATAGGCCCGAAGGCAACTTGTGGTGGATCTTGTTTTCGAAATCATCCTCGAGGGATCTCATCCTCGAGGGGTTATTAATCCGGAAATATTCGATTAAATGGCCCGAGTTAAGTGGGATCCGATAAAACGCCACTTAACCCGCCCTGCAATAATAAAATAAACATACAATGGAAGAGCGTAAAACAAGACGAGTCCTAAACGGACCTGGTGGAAGCTCCAAGCGTGTCATCGCGCCTAGGCGGCGAGCTCCTACTTCGTACCTACACATCAAAACTAGATACTAACGCCCGCTAACTAAATGATGCATCAAACTCAACAAACATCACACAATACAAATAACATCCATCAACATAACAATCAGAAAATCATAAAAATTAATTAATCCTAGCTCATCCTATTCATACAAATTTTTATTACGTGTCTGTAACTTATGTTGTGGTCACTTATCGTGCTCTGACTTGATCTACTTCATTAGGTCGCTTACTCTTCACTCACACTTAATCTCATCATGCAACTCATCGTTTCATCCATCATTAAACATTAATCACATCACTAATCATAAATATGAAAATAATTCTACTCATCCTATTCCTACCAATTTTATTGTATTTTTCCTAAGTTACATTACTCGATTATCATGCTCAATTTACTTACTTCATTAAATCACTTAACCTCCATTCACTATCAATCACATCATAAATCCTAGCATGCTGTGCTAACAATCATTATCAACTTTAAATAATCAAATCGGAGGTAATTATACCTCACGTCGTCGGCAATCGGCGACGGTTAGGGTTCCGTCGCGCGCCTCGAAGCTCGAATTCGGCGCTCCTCGGCGTCCGAAGCTCGATCGGGCTCCACCGGGTGAGCCCCGCGGAAGATCCGGTGAATTCCGGCGAATTCCAGAAATTCCGATTTCCGGCGGTTTCCCGGCAGTTGCGGGCGGTTTTCCGGCGACTTCCGGTGGTTTTCCGGCGACTATTGCCGGTGGCGTCTACTAGCCGGAAAGGGGTCGTGTTGGGTACCCTCGGAACCGGCTCGACGAGCCCGACTCATCTATGAGGTCGACGTGGTCGGCCGAGGCAGTGGCTCGCCGGAAATTGGCTAAAACAGGGCCGGCGGCGATGGGTCGCTAGATCCGGCCGGCCACGGCGGCGATGGCCTCCGCTCCGGTCGGGGAAGGCTGCTAGGGGTCGAAGGTGCTGTGGCGACCGATCGATCACGGCGGCGTTGGTCGCCGGCGGCGGAATCGGCGACGGGACCGAAATGTGCCGCGGCGCTAGGCGAGCCGATTCCGACGTTGCGGCGGCCTGGCAGCGGCCGGGGCTGGTCGGGGTGGCACGGCGACGTCGTCGCCGAGCTGGGCGGCGTCGGTCGACGGCCAGGCGGCGTCGGCCGTGGCGGCGGTGGCGCGCGAACAGGGGCGGCGCGCGGCAATGGGAAAGAAAAGGTCGGGGAAGAGGAAGAAAAGGGCTGGTGGCAATTTCGTAAATAATACTTGACTCGTCTCCGGCTCGAGTCAAGTATCATAACTAACTCGTATTAAATCCTAAAAAATTTCATAAAAATCGGGAAAAATCCCGTAAAATCAAACAACACAAAAAAAATTATAATGACATGCTCTAGAACTATCAACCCACCCAAACTGCCCGAACGCGTCCTAACGCGGTAAACGGCCTAATACTAATTCTACGATCCACTATATATAAAAATAAAAAGAAATGACTGGCATACTCTCATATATCTGATAACTCATTCTGTTCTGCTGTATTCATGACGTTATCATCATATATTTGGGTATGCGTGACCCTCATAGCTCATACACGCGACCGGCGTCAGCTTGGCACACGTGTCCTGAAACTGACTCAACTCGAAAAAATAACGGTCGACCCGACCGGTTCTGAATATAAAACCCTGACTCGAATCGTGGGTTTTACACAAGTATATGACGATAACGTCATGAACACAACAGAACGGAATAGTGATAAGAATATATGAGAGTATGCTAGTCACCTTTGTTTATTTTTATATATAGTGGATCGTAGAATTAGTTTTAGGCCGTTTACCGTGTTAGGACGCGTTACAGGCAGTTTGGGTGGGTTTATAGTTCTAGAGCATATTATTATGATGTTTTGGTGTTTGTTTGATTTTATGGGATTTTTCCCGATTTTATGGAACTTTTTAGGATTTATGGCGACTTAATTATTATTCTTGACTAGAGCGAGTCAAGTAATATTTACAAATTTGGCACCAACCCTTTTTCCCCTCCCAACGTTTTCCTCGCCCAAACCCTTGCCCCGACGCTGCCCCCGTGCAGCGTCGCCTCCACTGTCGTGGACATCGGCTTGCCGCCGATCATCGTCGGCTAGCCCCGCCACGAGGTCGCTGTGCTGCCCCGACCAGGCCCGACCACCATCTGGCTGCCGTGACACAAGGAAGCCGCGCCTAGCACCGCGGCTATGTTTCTGTCGTGTTACCGATTCTGCCGCTGGTGACTGTCGCCGCCACGATCAGGTGGTAGCCTTGACATCCTTGACCAGCCAGCGACCCTTCTTGACCGGAGCGGAGGCCGTCGCTACCTAGGCCGGCCGGATCCGGTCACCATTGCTGCCAGCTCTGTTTTGCCATTTTTTGGCGAGCCGCCGCTTCCATCGACCACACCGACATCGTAGATGAGTCGGGTTTGCCGAGCCGATTCCAAGGGTACCTAATACCCTTACTTTTCAGCCAGTAGACGCCATCGGCGGTTGTTGCCCAAAAATCACCGAAACTTGCCGAAAAACCACCGAAACCCGTCGGAAAACCAGATTTGCAGGGAATGAATCCAGTTGAACCCCAATCGACTTTGGACGCCATCGAGCGTCGAATTCGAGCTCCGAGACGCGCGATAAAACACTAACCGTCACAGATCGCTGATGACATGAGGTATAATTACCTCCAATTTAATTAGTTAAAATTGATGAAGATTGTTAGCATAACATGCTAGAATTGAGTAGTGGTCATGATGAATGCCAGACTATGAATGAAGTAAAGATGTGTATGATGTGATTAATAGGGAATGAAGGTTAAGTAATCTAATGAAGTAAGTAAATTTGAGCATGATTATCGTGTACGATGTAACTTAAGAAAAATACAATAAAATTCGCATAAATAGGATAGTTAGAATTATTTTCAGATTTATGGTTATTTGACGATTGATGATTTTGTGTTTGATTGTGTTGAGTTTGACGCATCATTTAGTTAACGGGCGTTAGTATTTAGTTTTGATGTGGAGGTACGGAGTAGGAGCTCGCCGCCTAGGCGCGATGACATGCTTGGAGCTTCTACCAGGTCCGTTTAAGACTTGTCTCTATTTTACGTTCTCTTCTATTGTATGCTTATTTTATTATTTACAGGACGGGTTAAGTGGCATTTTATTGGATCCCACTTTACTTGGGTCATTTAACCGAACAGTATTTCTGATTAATAACCCCTCGATGATGAGATCCCTCGAGGATGATTTTGAAAACAAGATCCACCACAAATTGCCTTCGGACCTATTATATAAATCCTTACCCATATATATATATATATATATATATATATATATATATATATATAAATATATGTAGTTTTCGCGTTTTCAGTGAGACGAGAGATGGAGAAACCGAATGCACGTACTATGAGCGGATGCCGTATCAGTCAAAGCGGGCTCTGGATTAGTGCCAGCGGACTATTCCATTCCCGAGGGATCCTAACAACTCCGCGTTTGAGTTCCTCACACCCCGAGAACGTGGAGGTTTACGGGTACTGTTTAGTACAGCGCATGCCCGGACTTGTGGTTCAAAGGGTACTAAAGGCGACTGCCTGAGAGTACTCGGTCTTCGTGCTCAAGGCCAGGAGAAATATGGAGGTAAGGAGAAGGCTTAGGATTTCAGACCAGAAAATGAAGTAAGAAAATGTCGAGAGCAGCATCGACAGCGGCAGATCAGTAAGTTCGGGATGTTACTGGGTCTCCAGCCCAGTGGCACCTCAGTAATGCCCTTCAGAGTGTTCACGTGGAGTATATGATATTTTCTTTCATATGAGAGTTTGCTCTCATAGCCAGCTTGTTATAGTTATTTTATTTTTCGGACTAGTAACACTTGTTACTGATGTGTTTTTATACTATATGTAGGTAATAATCGCGAGTTGGAGGAGCCAGCTTGGACGGAGGAATACTGTTGTCGCTTGCACACATGTCAGTCGATAGAGTAATTAATGTTTTTGTTATGATGTTATTATCTTGAGAATGACGTGAAATGCTGAAACATAATATGATGTGATTAAATGCTTAAGATATGATGATAGGACATAATTAAGTGCTAAGAGATGACGAGATGATGTGAACACGAATAGATTGCGCAATGGAAGTGTGGTGGGTTGAGACCCAAGTTTCAAAATGAGTTACAGCATGTTAGATTTTGTATTTTGTATGAATAAAATTGTTTGATATATGGTTATATATATATATATATTTGTATATGTATATTTGACAAGGTGGCCCCTAGTTGCATTTTTAGGGTAAACTCTGTCTGTTATATTTCAAAGTTTTTTATTAATTTTTATCGGGATTGTCTTGGTGTGTATTTTGATTTGCATGCCATTCATATAGTACGATGTTAGGGTTTGTACATTCATCCATGCATTGTGAGTTGTATCTTCATCTTAAGACGCCAAAATTGGATCCGTATGAGTTAGGTTTGGGTTAGCCGACCTAACCGAGGCCTGTAACATACCAGTTGGGTTCACGAGCGTGAACTAGATTTGAGGTGTTATATGCTAGGCTGCCATGGTGGGCAATTACGCAAGGAGTGCCCACCTGATAAGTACTCTTTCCAGAGAGAAGTTGAAAGACGGTTAAACAAAGAAACGTCCAAATGGTGGGCAATGGTGCTTCGGCTATAGCTTACCTGCATTTGACAATGAAAGGCCTGAGACAAAGAACCCACCTTAAATTAAGGGTTTAAATGAGTAGAGCCAAACTAAACAGACTTTTTTATTTCGACGTAATTTTTGACAAGCATGCTTGAGTTTGTTTCAAAGCTTGACGAACTCGTCCAAAATTTATAGTATTTAGGCTTGGCTTATATTTAGCTCGTTATATTTTCGAGCCGAACGAATATTTATGTTATGACTTGTACTTGACTTATATAAGATAAAAGTTTTCTTTCCAATACTATATAAATTCACTGTGACCTCAATAATATTAACGAGTCAAATCAAGCCGAATATTTTTTAAATTTAACATATTAATCTCGAGTTTCAAACCAAAGCCAAACTGAACACTCCTATTAACTCAAGTTCTGTTTGCTATTTAACGAGCTATTTATTTTAAGCCAAATATATTTTTAAGCAAGAAATTAACGAGCACAAGTTCAAACTAAATCGAACCAAACTTAAAATTCTTCCTTGAGTAAAGTTGACTTGTTTACACCCCTACCTTAAATAGGTCTACCTATTTTTAATAAAGAAATAAAAAAATTGCTTCTTTTATCTCAATTTCTCATGCAGTTATCTATCCCCTTCCCTCCACTTCGCAGTGGTCACCATTACTATGTCAAAACAGATAAAGAAAATTTGTATAACATTAATTGCTTTCTGGTGAAGCGTCAAGCATAAATGCCTTATCAAAGCCTACATACGAGTTGGGTAGAAGTGGGTGATTTGGGAGAAGTATCTATATCCATATCTCCTCTCTATTTCCCGTCTACGAACACACAACATCAAATAGTGTCCATTGTGTTCACGAAACTTCGAATTCTTGGCTAATACTTGGTCTCTTTGGAGTTTATCATTTAACAAGTAGCAACCTGTGACGGGCAGGTCACATCCACCACTGAGTTGCTCTCCTCAAAGCTTCTCATCCATGGATGCCCTGTTCATTCCCAATACATATGATCAAACCATGATCAGATCAACAACATATAACATTCAGAAGAATACAACCCAACAAAAAAAAATAATCTTGGTCGGGAAAGTGCTTACTTAGCACTTGCTCGGCGGTGAGACGCCGGGAGACGTTCCTGCACATCATCCTCCTCATCAGATCCTTGGCCAGGGCCGACACGGAGTGGAAGATCTTGGTCGGGAATCTCAGATTCCCCCTCATCACCGCCTCGATTACCTCCTCCTCCGTCTCCCCGTCGAACGGCTCAACCCCGGCCAGCGTCACGTACAACACCACACCCGCGCCATGTAGTGCGACGCGCCGACGGTCCAGCTCAACGGCGGCTGGCCGCGGCCGAAGAACTCGGCCAACCCGAAGTCGGCGAGCTTGAGCCGGCCGCGGACGTCGAAGAGGATGTTGTCGGGCTTGATGTCCCTGTGCACGACGCCGAGACGGTGGCACGCCGCGACGGCGTCCATGAGCTGGCGCATGACGGCGGCGGCGTCGGGCTCCGGGAGGGGAGGCGGCCGTATAGGTCCGGGAAGTGCAGAGATCAAGGATGAGGTGGAGGGAGTGGTCGTCCTCGAAGGAGTTTTGGAGTCGGACTAGGTGGCGGGTGGAGGCGGCGTCGGCGGAGGAGGTGGGACATGATTGTCGCTTCCCGACGGAGGCAGTGGTCGAGGGCGTCCGGGGAGGAGTGGAGAAGGTGCTTGTCGATGGTCTTGCAGGCAAATGCGTCGGCGGCCGTGGCGGTTGAGCAGCGGCGGTGGCAGAGGTAAACGATGCCATAGTAGCCGCGGCCAAGCTCGCCAGCCATTTGGAAATGGTGGTGGAGCTCTTGGCTCATTTGGTACGATGCCTGGGAAGTCAACACCCCAATATGTAACACTCGATAGCAAGTTCAGACTATTTGGCCAAGGGTAACTCTATGTCTCCTTAAGTAGATGTAATTCGTAATGGCTACTCACCCGGGTCTTAATGCCAGCCAAGAAGGCTTGCATCCAAAAGGCAAATCAATTGCCTCTGCTACCTAACTCGAAATGGGACTTTCTCTCCGAAATGTGACCAATAGACTTCTTTTTCTAACATTCAATCAATGCTTCATGCCATGTTATCCAATCCATGTGAAAGATGGCAATAAATTCTCTGATGGACAAAACTACACTTAGGGCCAACACAGAGTTGAAGATCTTGATCGGGATTCTGAAATTTTTTCAAGATCTTCCACTTCGTTGACCCATTAACACCCCTTCAATAGCTTAGGTAGATAGTCGCTTTAGAAAAAGATTGCAACTTATATGGTCAAGTCCCATTAAATGATGAATTTCTAGCCACCGAATGTCAAATAAACGTATGGTGGTGTAGCTCTTGGCTCATTTGGTAGGATGCCTCGGAAGTCAACACCCCACTACGTAGCACCTCGATAGCTAAGTTCAGACTGTTTGGCCAAGGTAGCTCTCTAAGTAGATGAAATCGGTAATGGTTACTCACTGTTTAAAATTCACTATTCGAATCACGGTTTTATATTTAGAACCGGTCATTTCGACCGTTATTTTCGAGTCGAGTCAGTTTAAGAATATGTGTAGTGAGCCGACGCCGGTCTTGTGTATGAGCCATGAGGGTCATGTGTACTCAAGTATATGATGATAACGTCATGAACACAGTAAAAAGAATGAGTTATCAGGATATATGAGAGTATGTAGTTCATTTTTTTATTATGATATATAATGGATCGTAGAATTAGTTTTAGCCCGTTTATCGTGTTATGACTCGTTACAGACATTTTGGGTGGGTTGATAGTTCTAGAGCATATCATTATGATTTTTTAGTGTTGTTTGATTTTATGGGATTTTTCTCATATTTTTTTGGAATTTTTTACGACTTAAATATTATTTTTTACACGAGTCGGAGACGAGTCAAGTAATATTTACGACTTTGCCACCACACACCCCCGCGCCCTTTTTTCTTCCCCGACCCTTACCTCGACGCGCCACCCTTGTGCACGTTGCCGCCGCCGCCGGGCTGCCGATCATTGCCGCCTAGCCCCGCGACGATGTTGTCGTGCTGCCCCGACCAGGTCCGGCTCCCATCGGACCGCCGCGACGCGAGGAAGCCACACCACGCCGCCGCGATCGGTCGGTAGCCTCAGCACCTCAGCCTTCCAACGACCTTCCCCGATCGGAACGGAGGCAATCGCCGCCGTGGCCGGCCAGATCTAGCCACCATCACTGCCAACTCTGTTTTATGCATTTCTCGGCGAGCCGCCACCTCCGTTGGCCGCGTCGACCTCGTAGATGAGTCGGACTCGCCAAGCCGGTTCCGAGGGTACCCAACACGACCACTTTCCGGGTAGTAGACACCGCCGGCGATTGTCGCCGGAAAATCGCCAGGAGCTGCCAAAAACCCGCCGGAAAACCGGAATTTTTGGACTTCACTAGAATTCACCGGATCTTCCGCGGGGCTCACCCAATCAAGCCCGATCGAGCTTCGGACGTCAATGAGCGCCGAATTTGAGTTCCATGACACGCGACGGAACCCTAACTGTCGCCGATTGTCGACAACGTGAGGTATAATTCCTCTGATTGATTTATTTAAAATTGATGATAATTGTTAGCATAGCATGCTAGGGTTGATTAATTATCATGATTAATGTCTTGACTATGAATAAAGTAAAGATGTGCATGATGAGACTATTAGTGAATGAAGTAAGTGATGTAATGAGATGAATTGGGTATGAGCATGTTAATCGAGTACAATGCACCTTAGAAGAACAGAATAAAATATGGTATGAATAGTTTGGGTTAGGATTATTTACTCTTATAATTATTTGATTGTTATTTTGATGGATGATTTTGTGGTTGCATTGTGTGTGATTCATTGATTTTGATGCATCATGCAGTTAGTGGGCGTTAGTATTTAGTTTGATGTGTAGGTACGGAGTAGGAGCTCGCCGCCTAGGCGCGTTGACAAGCTTGGAGCTTCTACCAGGTCCGTTAGGACTTCTGTCTGATTTTTATGATCTTTTCTATTGTATGTTTGATTTATTGTCTGCAGGACGGGTTAAGTGGCATTTTATCGGATCCCACTTAACTCGGGCCATTTAACCGAATATTTTCCGGATTAATAACCCCTCGAGGATGAGATCCCTCGAGGTTGATTTCGAAAACAAGATCTACTAAAAGTTGCCTTCGGGCCTATTATATAACTCCCTACCCAAGCCCATATATATATATATAGTTTTCGCGTTTCTTTGAGACGAGAGATGGAGAAATCGACTGCACGTACCATGCAGAGGATGTCGTGACAGTCAAAGCGGGCTCTGGATTAGTGCCAGCGGAGTGTTCCATTCCCGAGGGATCCTGACAACTCCGCGTTTGAGTTCCTCACACCCGGAGAACGTGGAGGTTTACGGGTACTGTTTAGTACAGTGCATGTTCGGATTTGTGGTTCAAAGGGTACTAAAGATTGCAACTTATATGGTCAAGTCCCATTAAATGATGAATTTCTAGCCACCTAATGTCAAATAAACGTATGGTGGTGTAGCTCTTGGCTCATTTGGTAGGATGCCTTGGAATTCAACACCCCACTATGTAGCACCTCGATAGCAAGTTCAGACTGTTTGGCCAAGGGGAGCTCTTTATCGGTCAGATAAGTAGATGAAATCGGTAATGGTTATTGATTGCGTAAAACTTATGATTTGAGTCAGGGTTTTATATTCAGAATCGGTCATTTTGACCGTTATTTTCGAGTCGAGTCAGTTTCAGAATATGTGTAGTAAGCCGATGCCGGTCTTATGTATGAACCATGAGGGTCATGTGTACCTAAGTATATGATGATAAGGTCATGAATATACTAGAAAAGAATGAGTTATCAGAATATATAAGAGTATGCAGTTCATTTTTTATTATGATATATAATGGATCGTAGAATTAGTTTTAGGCCGTTTACCGTGTTAAGACTCGTTATAGACATTTTGGGTGGGTTGATAGTTCTAAAGCATATCATTATAATTTTTTGGTGTTGTTTGATTTTATGGGATTTTTCTCATATTTTTTGGAATTTTTTTACGACTTAAATATTATTTTTGACTTGAGTCGGAAACGAGTCAAGTAATATTTATGACTTTGCCACCACACACCCTCGCGCCCTTTTTTCTTCCCCGGCCCTTACCTCGACGCACCACCCTTGTGCACGTCGCCGCCGCCGCCGCCCGGCTGCTGATCATTGCCGCCTAGCCCCGCGACGATGTTGTCGTGTTGCCCCGACCAGGTCCGGCCCCCATCGGACCGCCGCGACACGAAGAAGCCATGCCGCGACGCCGCGCCCGCATTGCGCTTCCGTCGCCGATTCTGCCACCGGCCACCAGCGCCGCCACGATTGGTTGGTCGCCTCAGCACCCTCAGCCTTCCAGCGACCTTCCCCGATGAGAACAGAGGCCATCGCTGCCGTGGCTGGCCAGATCTAGACACCATCACTGTCGACTCTATTTTATGCATTTTTCGGCTAGCCGCCACTTCCGTTGGCCGCGTCGACCTCGTTGATGAGTCGGGCTCGCTGAGCCGGTTCCGAGGGTACCCAACACGACCACTTTCCGGCCAGTAGACACCGCCGACGATTGTCGCCGGGAAACCACCGAAGCTGCCGCAAAACCGCCAGCAGCTGCCGAAAAACCGCCGGAAAACCGAAATTTCTGGAATTCACCGGATCTTCCGCGTGGCTCACCCAGTCGAGCCCGATCGAGCTTCGGACGCCGATGAGCGCCAAATTTGAGTTCCGAGACACGCGACAGAACCTTAACCGTCGCCGATTGTCGACAACGTGAGGTATAATTACCTCTGATTGATTTATTTAAAATTGATAATAATTATTATCATAGCATGCTAGGGTTGATTAATTATCATGATTAATGTCTTGACTATGAATAAAGTAAAGATGTGCATGATGAGATTATTAGTGAATGAAGTAAGTGATCTAATGAGATGAATTGGGTATGAGCATGTTAATCGAGTACGATGTAACTTAGAAGAACAGAATAAAATATGGTATGAATAGTTTGAGTTAGGATTATTTACTCTTATAATTATTTGATTGTTATTTTGATGGATGATTTTGTGGTTGCATTGTGTGTGATTCAATGATTTTGATGCATCATGTAGTTAGTGGGCGTTAGTATTTAGTTTGATGTGTAGGTATGGAGTAGGAGCTCGCCGCCTAGGCGCGATGACACGCTTGGAGCTTTTACCAGGTCCGTTAGGACTTCTCTCTGATTTTTATGATCTTTTCTATTGTATGTTTGATTTATTGTCTGCAGGACGGGTTAAGTGGCGTTTTATCGGATCCCACTTAACTCGGGCTATTTAACCGAATATTTTCTGGATTAATAACCTCTCGAGGATGAGATCCCTCGAGGTTGATTTCGAAAACAAGATCCACCAAAAGTTACCTTCGGGCCTATTATATAACTCCCTACCCAAGCCTATATATATATATATATATATATATATATATATATATATATATATATATATATATATAGTTTTCGTGTTTCTGTGGGACGAGAGATGGAGAAATTGACTGCACGTACCATGTAGAGGATGCCGTGACAGTCAAAGCGGGCTCTGGATTAGTGCCAGCAGACTGTTCCATTCCTGAAGGATCTTGACAACTCTGCGTTTGAGTTCCTCACACCCGGAGAACGTGGAGGTTTACGGGTACTGTTTAGTACAGTGCATGTCTGGACTTGTGGTTCAAAGGGTACTAAAGGCCACTGCTTGAGAGTACTCAGCCTTCGTACTCTCAAGGCTAGGAGAAATATGGAGGTAAGGAGAGAGCATAGGATAAAGTTTCACGAGAAGTACTGAAAAAGAAGTGCCGAGAGTGGCACAGTACCAGCAGCAGATCAGTAAGTTCAGGATGCTACCGGGTCTGCAGCCCAGTGGCTCCTCAATAGTGCCCTTCAGAGTGTTCACGTGGAGTATATGTTGTTTTCTTTCATATGAGAGTTTGCTCTCATAGCCAGTTTGTTATAGTTATTTTTTTTGGACCAGTAACGCTTGTTACTGACGTTTTTCCTATATATATGTAGGTGATAAGCACGAGGTGGATGTGCCGGCCAGGACGGAGGAGCAATAAGGTCTTCTACACACTCACATTGGGTGATTGAATGTTTAATGTTTTGTTTATGATGTTATTTTATAAACATGCTATAATTAAATATTTGAGGCATAACAATGACATGAAATGAAATGATCAGAGTAGCACAATAAAAGTGTGATGGGTTAGAACCCAAAGTTCAGAGAATGATGAATATAGTAGATTAGAAGTCTGTGTGAATGCTATTGTTGCTATGCGTATATATGTTTGAATATATGATTTTGATAGGGTGGCCCCTAATTACATTTTTAGGGGAAATTCTGTCCCTTTCGTTTTAAAATTTTTACCTGGGTTGCACGAATCGGCCGATTCCGTGCGGAATCGACCGATTTAAATCGGATCGGCGCGTTGCCGATCCGATTTCGAGGCCGAATCGGTCGGCCCCGAATCAGTCGCTAAATCGGTCGATTTCGACCGATTTAACTCGGAATCGGAATCGGCCGATTTAAATCGGAATCAGTTTTTTAAGAAATTACTAAAATACCCCATGTCTGATTTTAATTAAATTAATTAAGCATGGGTAAAATGGTAATTTAGCTTTTAAAAACCTCCCCGCTTCCGCCGTCGCGCTCGCTCCACCGCCCTCCGCTCCGCTTCCGCCCTCAGCTCCGCCACGGCCGTCCGACCATGCCGCCGCCCTGTTTTCGCCTCCGCCGTGCGTCCCCGACTCCAGGGTCGTTGCCCTCCGCTCTGCTTTCGCCCTCAGCTCCGCCACGGCCGTCCGACCACGCCACGACCGTCCGACCACGTCGCCGCCCCGTTTCTACCTCCGCCGTGCGTCCCCGACTCCGGGCTCGCCGCTGGCGGGGGTAAAGAGGGGAGGGTGGCATTCTCGTAATTAAAAGTTGACTCGAGTCTAACTCGAGTCAAAAATAATAATTAATTCTAAATAATTTTAAAAAAATCTTAAAAAATATTTAAAAATATCATAAACTATAATACACAGAATAATATCAAAATAACATCAATACCTAATTTTAATATATTTATATTATGAAATGTTAAATTATTATATATGACCGATTAAATTAATTTGGACCGATTTAACTGAACCGATTTCTAGCCGATTCAGACCGATTCCGATTCCGATTCCGATTCACTGGAAAACGGATTCCGATTCCGATTCCGATTCCGATTCATGCAACTATAATTTTTACTAATTTTGATTGTAATTATATTGGTGTGAAAATTGGTTGCATATCATCCATGTAATATCTTGTTAAAATTTTATACATTTATATATATATAATAAATTAAATTTTCATCTTAAAATACCGTGATTAGATCCACACAAAACTACACCTAAGGTTGACTCGTAGTGGAAGATCTTGATCAGGAATTTGAGATTTTTTCAAGATCTTCCACTTCGTTGACCCATTAACACCCCTTCAATAGCTTAGGTAGATAGTCGCTTTAGAAAAAAACTGCAACTTATATAGTCAAGTCCCATTAAATGACGAATTTCTAGCCGCCTAATGTCAAATAAACGTATGGTGGTGTAGCTCTTGGCTCATTTGGTAGGATGCCTCGGAAGTCAACACCCCAATGTAGCACCTTGATAGCAAGTTCAGACTGTTTGGCCGAGGGTAACTCTCTATCTGTCAGACAAGTAGACGTAATCAGTACTGGCTACTCACCGTGGGTCACAATGCGATCAAGGAAGGCCTCAGATCCTCTCTCTCTATCATCTTTTGGGCTCTACGAAGGCAATGCAATTACCTCCGCTGCCTCTACCTTTAACTTGAAATGTGACTTTCACTCCGCATGAGCTAATGTTGGATTTCTTTTTCTAACAGTCAATCAATGCTCTATGCCATGTCATCTAATCCATGTGAAAGATGACAACAAATTCTTTCATCGACAAAACTACACCCAAGGCCAACGTGGAGCCATTTTAATAACTACGTAGTTCTAGCTCCCATTTTAATTAACTAATTACTATAATTACAATTTTTTTTTCCGGCGAGTGAATTTTTATGGGCCCTATTTTTAACCCTGGTTACAAAAATCGATCGATTTTATTCGAAATAAGCAGATGTAAATCGAATCGGAGGCAATCCGAGTCAAAAAAACAAGGGTAAATCGGTCTTTAGCTCAAATGGGTCCGTGAATCGACTGGTTTGAAAATAAATATATATTTAATACATATTATATTCAAAATATTTATGATTAAAATTAATTAATTCTCTTATGTGCTATTAATTTCCACTTTTTTCTTATTTCAATAGATAGGAAAAAGTTGATAAATTAGTTGACCATAGGGAAGCACATTAATGACCCACTTTGAAATAATTATGATCATTTTGTGCACTTAAAATGTAACTATACTTCCGATGAATATAAAATAAAATAAAATAATGTAGGGATGGCACCAGTCAAGCTACCTTGCAAATTTTTATGACCCGACTCAAACTTGATTTATTTTAAGCTCAACCCAAACTCGATCCTAAAAAATCGACTTAATTCGATGACAACAAAGCCACTTTCGAATTATATCAAACTCGACTTGATTTAACTTAAAAAAATCGATTCGGTTAAAACTTGGTTCTAATCGACTCAATGTCTAATATAGAATTCAAGTAAAATTTTTTCTTCTTTAACAATACATTAAGAATATAATATTAAAAATGATAATTTTGAATATTATTAATTAAATAAAAAACAATCTAATAATTATTATATGATTATCAATTATACATTATATTATTTATATTTTTACAAAAAATAATTAAAAATATTACATTATAGAGAATAAACTAGATCTTCAAACTCAAAGTGATAAAACTTAAAGAGGACCGATGCTCAACTCAAACTCGATCATGCTCAACTCAAAATCAATCATACTCATTTGAACTTGAAATAAAATAACCAGACTCCAAACCATAGAATTTGAAACTCGATTTGTTTATCAAATGAGCTGAGTTCGAGTTGGGCAAAACTCAACTCCATTCGGCTCCTGCCCAGCTATATACAAAGTATTTTTATATTAACTTATTCGGCTTTGGAATCGTTCGTCCCTTCGAATCGGTTCTTGTGATTCGGATTTGAAGGTTCAGTGGGATCAAGATGTCCTTACCGCGCAAAGAAATAGTGCGACAAAAATACTATCAAGCACAAAATAATATGCTAGAAATTTTTGCGTGGTTCACTAAAGGATTCAACGTGAATTCCTAAGAGTCACTCCACAGTGAAGTTAATACTCACAATCCATTATTTTCTTTAAAGATTATAAATTACATATTATAGTGGAATTTTACCACCTTAATTGACTCCATACATAATTTATCTCTTAAAATGCTTTGAAAAATTCAACTTAGCCGATGGCAATCGTGGACGTGGTCAGGTATAAAAGGTTGGTCGGGTCAACCAATATCGAAGCGAACTCACAATAATGGTCAGCCACTTGTCTAACTTTGCATTTAGTTAAACAATAAATGGGCCGTAACAATATTAAATGGGCAAGCGGGTGGCCAGACCCACTTCTCTTGCTGATCCTTTTTTCCTTCTCTGTTCCTTTAGCAGCAACACTGCTGCGAGTGTAGGTTCCTTCTCCGGCAACGACGACGAAATCCTGTCGTCCACGGCACGGCTACTTGAATTCTCAAAAGGCAGCACTTTCCAACTTCATGAACTACCAATTAACGGCTATTTCCTTTACACGAACGGTGTAAGGTCTCCAGCAGCAACCCTTCCTCTTCACAACGTACTCCTTGGCATCTCCAGCGACGGCAACAATTTCCAGGCAATACACGATTTGCCTTTGTAGATCACTTCGCCAACTTCATGTTGTTAACTACTTCAGGGCCGGGAATAACCGGCGTTTGTCGTAAAAAGGCCGTGCAATCAGCTCTTCGCGGCTGTTTTCTGCTGCTAAATCCTCTGTTTTCACCTTATTCAAGCAACCACTTCTTGACTTTTTTTGGCGATAGCGGCAACTTAATCTGGTGGGAATCAACTTGGGTTTGTTGATCACTTCACCGGATTTACAACTAGGCGGTGGTACTCTTCTCCACGGCAGGGACTACGAACAGAGGATTGTGGTGATTCACGGTGATGAGGCTACTAGAAGTCAGCACCTTGCAGCCCCTTCTTCTATTAGCACCAATTTCTCTGGTCCGATTGGATGCCTGGTAATGCTTTGCCTTGTGGCGATGGCTTTGGCGAGTCCAGGAGTGAGGCTGTGATCTTCAGGCGTGGGTGACGACTCCGGCCAACGGCACTCCAAGATGTTGCATGTCCTGGGCGGGGCTTTCAACAACAAATAGAACAGCTTCCTCGATCCTCTATTGGCCGGAGATGGATATCCAGCCAGGAGCTCCTCCCTTTTCTTTCTTCACCTTCCTTTAACGTACGAGGGCCCGTTTTAATCTTTTACTGTGCGTCTTTATACAGGCATAAAGGAGAATTTCTAAATTCTACCGTTTGGGGCAAGGAATTATAGACGTCTCAATTTCTTGTATAAATTCCTTTCTTCTATTTTGGAATAGCACGGACTAACTCTCTCTTAATCTCCTTTTGACGGTTTTAAAATAGCATAGTCTAATTCTTTAGAGTTTATCACGTGAATGGATAAGTTTAAATTTTACAAATTATACACGTGATCGGATAAATTTAAATATTTTTTAAATAAATATAAATATTTGCCAGATAAATATGTACAAATATAACTATATTAATCAGAACTACTTTTCGAAGACGAATTATTTTAAATTTTCATGTCATATATATTATTTTTATGCCAACCAAACAAACCCTAATTTAATATATGCACCTGCCCAACACATGTAACACTAACGAATCAAGAAAATTTTCTTTCAATTGTGAGTATTTTACTTGTGGACAAAATTTGCCTGTTGTTGATACTTATTTTTTTCTAAAGGAATATATTGCCTGCTATTCAATAAACATTTTTTCTTTGGAAACTTTTTGCAGATGTAGAATAAGTAGAACGTAGATTTAATAGAAACTACAGGTTTAACAAAAAAATTGATTCTTAAAATTCTTCTAGTAAATCTCACTCCCGTCTATATAGTTTAATTCCAGAATGCTCGATAAGTACGTTCAATTTGTTGCAAAGGTAGATGGTTGCCTGGTAGGCAAGGGCAATATCTCAAGGAGTTCCCACATGATAAGTACTCTTTCCAGAGAGATGTTGAAAGACGGTTAAACAAAAGAAACGTCCAAATGGCGGGCAACGGTGCTTCAGTTATAGCTTAACTGCATTTGACAGCAAAAGGCGGCGAGACATGCTCAGGATATTCCCGGCACCACTCTGGCAAGAATGGGCCGATTTAAATCAGATTGGCGACGTGTTCATCCGATTTTGGAGCCAAATTGGTCGGCTCGGCTGATTTACCCCGATTCCGACCGAGTCAAATCCGATTCGGAATCGGACTCGGTCGGAATAGGGGTAAATCGGGAAGAATCGGTTTTTTAGGTAAATGACTAAAATACCATAGGTATAATATTTATTAAATTATTTAAGCATGGGTAAAATTAAAATTTTGATTTTAAAAATCTAAAACTTACCCCCCCCCACTCCGCCACCGCATTTCCGCCCTCCGCCGCCACATTCCACCCTTCGCCATGCTTCCTCGACCCCAGCTCTGACCGAGCTTCGACCTCGATTTTGACCTCAGCTCCGACCAGCCGACATTGCTGTGGAAACGAGACACGTTTCTACCCTCTGCCGCCGCGCTTCCGCCCTCCGCCGTGCTTCCTCGACTCCGACCTCAGCTCCGACCGGGCTTCAACCTCGACTTTGACCTTAGCTCCGACCAGCTGACCTCGCTGTGGAAACGAGACTCGCTTCCGCCCTCCGCCGCCGCACTTCCAAAATTGAGTCAACTATGATAGTAAGCCAATTTCAATCACTTTTATTAAAAAAAAGCCCATTTCAATTGGAATTCAAGGTGACTAAATATGTATATCACATACATATATTCCTATGATGCTATTCTCCATAATAATCGTAAGAATGAAAATACATCAAATTATCATGGCATTATATGTAGTACTTACAAAATTTAATGTTAAGATGGTTTTTGTTAAATTAATAGTAAGCTTCGTTCTTTTAATAATTATCTAAATTAAAGATAAACAAAATGTGAAACTTTAAGTCCAACCCTAAACAAAATTGAGTTGATGAATGCATTGTTGGAAAAATCGGCTGACCAATTTGAATCGGATAGGGCGGAATTCGATTCAAATTTAGGGTGGAATTGGTTTTGGGTAAATTATTATAATACCCTTGGTTTTATATTATATAAATTATTTATACATTGGTAAAATAGGAATTTAAAGTTTATAATAACAGAATTACCCCTTGCTCTCCCTCTGCCTCCACCGTTGCCCCTTCGCTCCAGCAGGGTGGGGCAGGGCGAGGGGGCGGGGCCTATGGTGGGAGGTGGGGCCGGTGGGGGATGGATCGGGGCCGACGAGACTAGGGTGGCCGGGTGGGGCAGATGCACAAGGAGGGGGAAGGGGCGGGGTAGGGTCGGCAGAGGGAGTCCGGGAGGGGCGAGGCCTGCGAGGGCAGTTCGGGCGTGGCGGGGTGGCGAGGATGGCGGGGGTGAAAAGCAGGAGTGGCATTCTCGTAATTAAAAGTTGACTCGATTCCGACTCAAGTAAAAAATAATAATTAATTTAAAATAATTTAAAAAATCCAAAAAAATATCATAAAAAATAATACACACAATAATATCAAAATGATATCAATATCTAATTTTTATATTTTTATGTTATTAGTTGTCAAATTATTATATATAACCGATTTGGACTGATTCAACTGAACCGATTCCTGTCTCATTTAGACCGATTCCGATTTTGATTCCAACTCCCTCAAAAACCGATTTCGATTCCGATTTTTGCAGCCATGGATGAAAGCCGAAACTTGTTTGATTTGATGAGGAGCCTACATTTAAATTGAGCCTTTATCTAATCAGGAATCGTGTTCAATGGAGGCCGTATAAGCTGGGAGCAAAGGAAACGGTTTTTTTGTTTTCTTATGTTTTCTTTTCTATTTTTTTCTTGTCAAGGGTTGTAGTTATGACGTCCACCGAAAAACGGGAATGGTTATTTTGGCTAAGGCTGTTAATTGAGCAAGAGAGTATTTGGCGTTTGACTTAGCTCACTTGAAATTTAACATTTAAATGCTCGAGCTCGAATTCGACTCGAACTCGGATCATACAAGTCGAGTTTGAACAAGATAGTGTTTAATTCGACTCGACTTGATTAAAACTTGAACTTGACTCTAAATCAATTCGTAGTTCAACACGAACTCGACTCGATAATATAATATAACAATATACATAATATCACGTGCCTAGTCAAAATATATTTAAAATCATAAATAAATATTATTATTGACTACGTACTAAATGATGGTGATAATGAGGGTGTTTTATTTTTATTTTTATTTTTTTATCAAATCTGGATTGTCTTTTTAATCGAATGATCCAAATTAAAGTTTAAGACAAAAATATTATCTACCCCAACTAAAATAGTCTTTTTATATATATATAATTTTAACTAGTTATATTTTTTATATACTGAAGATCTAAAGGTCGAGTGTTCAATCCTTGGGCATACTTTCCATTATTAATAATTTCCTCCACCCTAAGCAAAAGGGTGGGGGAGGGAAATCATAAAATTTTTGGCCACCCTGTGAGCTTTTGTGATTGTTGACAAGTAAAGACTAAAAATTCTTGAAAATAGGATAATGCCACTCATAATTTTGAACCTATTGAGAAGGAATCCATTTGTTTAAAGAATCTGATAGACCATTACCAGCGTGATGGAATCTCTACAAAAAAATCAATTCATAAGAATGGAATCCTTGCATTATTAACTATAGATAGATTAGTAAATTATCATAACTTAAGTAATCAGGCACAATTTAATTTTTTAGGTTGGGCACATTTTATAATCAATATTGAATATAGAACTAGCACTACAGAAAAAAAATGTACATTTCGTTGGCTAGTAGAATTGCTGTTCTACTGCACGCTGGATGCTACTACACGAGATGCAACAGTACCCATCTATTCTACCTGCGGTTATCCATTATTCTAAGACATCGTTGATATTTGAATCATTTAGGCAATCTTATCATGACAATATATATTTCATCAAGATTGGCCACCTTGTGCGTGGCCAAACGATAACGTCAATTATCAACATTATTATAATTTTTATTCCGTTTTTAAGTCCTTTAACAAATGGGAAATTGATTTCTTAATTAGTTGGGGAAGAATCAATTGAGTTGGATGCAATGTTCCACAAGTTGCAAGTGTTCCAACCACCAACTGAAAACCGCCATTTTCACTCACATTTCTGTTTAAGTGGTTTGGCAAAACATCAGGCCGGATGGCATATATATGACACTCTCCTCTTAATTTAATTGGTAAGGTTTATAGCTAAGCATTGGATGTAAGAAGTGTGTGAGTGTTAAAGAAATTGTGTGATGGGCAATTAGGGTTGCCCAGCGCTAGAAACTTCCACAAAATTAAAAAATTTAGGTGTACTTAAAACTCGATTAGAACATGAGTAGAGTCGACTCGAAATTGACCTTAAATTGATTCGAAAATATATGTACTTACTATTCTCCAAATGCAATAGATAAGAGCTTATACAAAGTAAGAATATATTTCTCTTTTTAAGATTTGTAATGATCATATATATTTGTCATTTTTTTTGTTTTAAAATATTAATACACTAAAAATAGAAGAAAATAATTAGGTTTTAATAATTTTTATTACATGACTTGCAAAATCAAATGAAACCATCCTTAAAGTTTGCTTTTTAGAAACTATCTAGTGATGAGTCTTAGAGCAATTCAGTGATCTAAACCCTCATAAAAACCTAACATTAATATAAGGTGGAGTCATTATTGATGCGCTAAAGCACTATTACTTCTCTAATTTTTTTGCTGGCACGTTTATTCTTTTCATTTAAGAAGAATTATGTGCTTAGTTTAGGTGCAAGTGTGTAACGTAAGATTATATTATACATTGATTGAATAGATTCGCGTTATAGATTACATCATGTGAACGTTGTAACATGCGTACAGGCACAGAGTTATTGATTAATTGGTATATATTAAATAATTTAATAATCAGTATGATATGTTTAATAATGGATTAGATGGCCAACTTTGGATTAATATATGAAGTTAATGACAAATTGGTAGCTCTCAAGTCTCCGTCTGATCATGCCAAAATATGACGCCTCAAAAACAGCCCTAAAGTAGTGTGCTCGAGACTGATTTGGCATAATCCCATGTTGCTACGTAAGCACCTATATTTTTACTTTTAAATAGTGCTACTTTTATTTTTTTATAAAAATAAAACTCACAATGCTTTCATGAAATTCGAACTATAATATTATCAAATATACAATAAAGTATGATGTGGTCAAGTATAAATCTGAATAATTTGATGTCAAATATGTTACGGGCTATTGGAATATTTTAATTAAAAAATTAATTCAAGAAATAAAATTTTTATAAACTTTATATATAAGCCATGTCTCAGAGATATCAACCCAACAAAATATTCATTCCTAACATTAATTAAGTATATCACATCACCTTTTCAATCTAATTTTTTTTCATTTGTTTTAATTTTTTTATTGACAATAGGGCATGCCTTTGCATCGGCTACCTAGCATACTGCGTGAGTCATGAGCGTACATGGCGTGACTTCACTTTAAAAATACAAATTATGCCTCCTCTAATTATTTTTTTCTTATTAATGAATCAAATTGTCGCCTTGCTTGAACGCACCTCTAATTATGCCACGTAGTGACTTCACTTTAAAAATACAAATACGGAGGTATTGAGGAAAATGGGCTAGACTACTAAATTATTTTTTCCTCAATTATTCATTGATCATCTAGCACATTTCATTATTATAATGTAATATTCATGATTCACAAATTACGAATATTAAACATTTTTTGTCAATAATGTACCGTCCAATCAACTCTTATTAATAAAAAGAGAATTTAATATCGACATCTGATTAAAAGTATGAGTTTTAACCAATCAAAATTAAATTAAAATTAAAATTAAAATTTAATTATTATAATTTATTTTTTATTCGGATTTATCTTTAAAATCAATCAAAATATATATTTAAAATATTATATTATATAGTCTTTCTCATCATTATTAAATAAAAATTTATCTATAAAATTAAAATTTATCTATCAAATTAAAATTTATCTATAATATAAATTGCATATACCACAATATTTTACCTAGTTATTACATAAATCATCCATTTCATCTGACTATACAAAAATCATGAATACATCTTTATAAAAAAAAGTCATCCAATTTATTAAAGCATGTATCGTTTCTACTTTTCATCTACGTTTTGACCAAAAGTTTATGCCGTGAATATATGCAATAAGGTGGCAGGAATCCTAGGCAAGAGGTGCTGATGTCTTAATTGTTGTTATTTAAATTGTGTAATTTTAGATACCCTACTAAGGCAATGAATTTCCTCGTTTTCGAACTCATGCTCACTTTAAGGTTTGGTCTGTCTAATTGACATGAAAATAATGAATGAAAAAAAATATAAAAAATAAAAATATAAAAAATAAAATGACATGAAAATTTTAAACAAAATTTTTACATGTAAGAAAAAAATTAAAATAGTTATTTTCATGTGCATGTATCACCCAAAATTTTCTCTAAATTATTTTATTTTTTATAAAGAAATATTAATTTGTAAAATTTTTACCTAAATTTATTTTAACTGAAATTACATTTTATTTTGATTAAATTTTAAAACATCCAAATATTAATATTTTATTTTATTTTCAAAATTTATATTTCTTTCGTACAATTTCAAAATAATCAAATAGATCCTTAATTAAAATATATAATTGTATATGCCCTATTTTTCCATTGCCTTACTAATTAGACTTTTTTTCATATATATATATATATATATATATATATATA
This sequence comes from Piper betle, assembly GCA_033002965.1. NCBI lineage: Eukaryota > Viridiplantae > Streptophyta > Magnoliopsida > Piperales > Piperaceae > Piper > Piper betle. The sequence continues at coordinate 83,520 of JAURVB010012318.1, forward strand.
TATACACACTTAAACACTAGGGGTTGGTTTATAATTTCACCTCGTACTATTTCCAAATATTAGGAATATATAAAAATTTAATCCAGCTGTTAGTCTACATTACAATGGTGACAAATATACCAGTCCAACCGACTTTTGGACCACACTGCCTCTTTTTTTGTACTTTTTATTTGAAAAATCTTACAAATTAAGTCTTAATTTGGACTTGACATAAAAAAATTAAAACCTGAAATTGTTGCAATTGTACACGTCTTTGAAAGATTGTTTTTTTAGCTTTTTGTCAGTATCATGGGGATGTTTGGTTTTTAGACGTCTGTTTTTCGAATAAAGTCGGTTGTTTGGTCCGAGACATGTCCGAACGTGTACGAAGGCACCCGGAAGTTGGCATGCCGACCGTACTCTAGCTTGGCGGGTTCAACCCTTTGCCAAGGGGTCAAGCTGCCGCGGGCTTTAAAAGGTATGATAGCAATTTGAAAAGCCCCTTCTACGTAAGAGACAAAAGCTGTAAATCGATAGAGTTTAAGGTTGTTCAAAGCTCGATTAAAATAGATAAAATCTAAATTTTAAAATGCTATCAATATTTTGAGTTAAATCAAATTTATATTTTTGTTTGCTTGAACCGATTCAATTTAAAGCCCACGAAAATATTTTGCATAGAATTATTTGTTGGGTACTTATTGTCTTTATAGTAACTTAAGTAAAATAATAAAAATAACTGCAATTTAATGTGTGGCTACAATACATAATGTGATATCACGACAGTTTGAGATGGTTTTGTTCTAAAAATTAAGTTCGAGTGTAAAATAGACAAAAAGGAAAATTCAAAAATAAAAGGCATAAATTGAGTTATAGTTCAAGCTCAAGTTTGAAATAGATTTGACTTGAACTTTGCGAACAAGTGAGTTTGAGAGAAACAAAATTCATACCTACTTTGCCCTACTATTTATGCCATACCTTTTCAATAATACCACAAGTCATGCCTAAAGAAATATTTAAATTGGGTTCATTTCCAACATATATAACCACATCAAAATGATCAAATCTTGAAATTAACATAACTTAGGAAATTCCATTCTCCTTCCAATCAGTTTCTTGCTTAAAAAAAAAGAGAAATCCTTAATTTTTTTATACTCGTTCTAAGCTCAAAGTACTATTTGTACAAGTAAAAATCCCCTTCTTTACATAATTTCTTCTTCATATAAATAGATATAACAGGGTATTGTTAAAAGATTATCAATTCTTAATGAAATAGATGTAACGGTGGCCTATTAGAAACCCCGAGTGTTTACTTAATCCAGTATATGTGATATATATGCCACTCCGAAGCGATCTATTGAGACAACTTGTAATTTATTCGCCTTCAACTTTGATAACAAAAATAAAACAACTTCAATGAAATAATCTTGTTCCTTTGAAATATAAAGACGAGTCGATAGAGATACCAAACCTTCAATGACATGCACTCGATACTTGGCTGACCGCTCATTTAAGATTCGGGTTTCAACGGCAGTGGCATTAACGTAGTTTCTTAAAATACGGTGTCTTATTGACTAACAACAGCAAGGCGAAACCTTAGCGGGTCATTCCTCTCCGCCTTCTAGAAAATATATCCGCCTACGCGTGGGACCTTCCCATTGGCCTTTCCGGACCCATCACGATAAAAATAAAATGTTTTCATTACCCGTCAAAACATAATGTTTAAAGAGAAAACAATAAAGATTACAATGAAATTAGCCGTTTATCTTTCGTGCAGTGCAATATCCAATACATCGATTGCCATATCACACATTTAAAAAGATGTTCGTGATTATACAGTGTAACTAGAGCGTAAATGATCTACCAAAGAACTTATTTAATCGTATAATAGAATGTTGAAAATTTTAATTAATTTAATTGAGCCGACGGTGATGGCAGAAAGTATAACTATTTTGTTGAATTAATCTATTTTTATTTAGTCATTTTATATTGAAGTGTAAAACTCATTTTTATTATGAATGAGTTTCACTTTTAATAAAAAGATTGAATTATGATTATTTAATTTTTTAAATATTTATTTATTTAAAAAAAATATTGAGGTTTACGAGATTCAAATATAACCTTCTGAGATATTTTTATAATATTTTTAGTTTTTTTTGTATTTTAATTGACTAATTTCACGTACTTTTAATCCCAGGTTAATATAAAATTTATATTTTATTAATAAGGGTAGATTCAAAAAAAGTGTAAAAAAACGCTAATGAATTAGAATCCAAATGTAAATATATTTTTAAATCTTAGTCTAACAAGGCTATACCAGAATGGTGGAACTCTTAACAACGTTGAAAAAAATTAACTGTCTATTATACATAAAGGACAATTATTAGCCTTGGGCTTAATTTACACACAAATAAATATCTCAAACATATAATCAACTCAATTAACCCTAATTCAGTCCGATGCACAGTTTTGATTAAGCTGGCACTAACTCCACCAGGACCGGACTCAATTCGAGTTTGACTCAATTGAGCAAGAGTCATTGCCACGCCAAGCAATCTCGGCAAACGAACGGCACAGATTAAGAGAGCACACACAACCGAATATTCCCACCCCTCTATACATATGCCTCAGGTACCGGCAAATGGTTACAAGGTTTGAGCAGAACGGGAAAAATATGAGCCAAGAGCTACACCGCCATTTCCAGATCGCCGGCGAGCTCGGCCGCGGCCGCTTCGGCACCGTTTACCTCTGCCACCGCCGCTGCTCAACCACCACCACTGCCGACGCATTCGCCTGCAAGACCATCGACAAGCGCCGCCTCCTCTCCTCCCCGGACCCCCTTGACCTCCACTGCCTCCGCCGGGAAGCGACAATCATGTCCCACCTCTCCTCCTCCGCCGGCGGCGTCGCCTCCACCCGCCACCTCCTCCAACTCCACGGCTCCTTCGAGGACGACCACTCCCTTCACCTCATCCTCGACCTCTGCCCCTCCCCCGACCTCCTCCTCCGCCTCCCACTCCCGGAGGCCGACGCCGCCGCCGTCATGCGCCAGCTCATGGACGCCGTCGCGGCGTGCCACCGCCTCGGCGTCGCGCACAGGGACATCAAGCCCGACAACATCCTCTTTGACGCCCGCGGCCGGCTCAAGCTCGCCGACTTCGGGTCGGCCGAGTTCTTCGGCCGCGGCCAGCCGGCGCTGAGCGGGGTCGTCGGCACGCCGTACTACGTGGCGCCTGAGGTGCTGGGCGGGGGCGATTATGACGAGAAGGTGGACGTGTGGAGCGCCGGGGTGGTGTTGTACGTGATGCTGGCCGGGGTTGCGCCGTTCGACGGGGAGACGGCGGAGGAGATATTCGAGGCGGTGATGAGGGGGAATCTGAGATTCCCGACCAAGATCTTCCACTCCGTGTCGGCCCTGGCCAAGGATCTGATGAGGAGGATGATGTGCAGGGACGTCTCCCGCCGTCTCTCTGCCGAGCAAGTGCTAAGTAAGCACTTTCCCGACAAGATTCTGTTCTTTTTGATGTTTTTTTTTTGAACAATTTTCCATTTTTTAGAATTAGATGCGTATTTTTTTTGTTGGGTTTTATTCTTTTGAATGTTATATGTTGTTGATCTGATCATGGTTTTATTATATGTATTGGGAATGAACAGGGCATCCATGGATGAGAAGCTTTGAGGGGAGCAACTCAGTGGTGGATCTGACCTGCCCTTCACACCCGGTTGCTGCTTGTTAAATGATGTGATTACTCAACTCAAACTCAAAGTATTGAAAAATGTTTGATATTAGGGAAGCAGATGATTATGGTCGATTCTCCCGATCATCCATGTAGCTTGTGGAGATTAGAGACCTCTCTATTGTGTTCTTTTTTTTCTTTCTTTTAATTCTTTTTACTTTTCTTTTCTTTTAAGAAGAGTTGTAAGATCCGGCGTTTGTTCTGAGAGTGTAGCCATGAAGCTCTTTCTCTCTTTTGTTAGAGCTCTGATTTGATACGATGTATAGTTTTGTAATACTATATAGTAAATCAGTTGGATGATCAGATTTTTCTTTGTTTTATTGGTTTATATTGTATTTTTTAATTCAATTTATTCACGCCAAATGTGTTAATGATGATAAAGGGAAAGGATTTAACATCATAAGATAACAATCAAAAAAATTTTAAAAAAGAAAAACCTAAGGTATGATTATAAGTTGCTGTGTAGAAGTTCTGCTAAGTTTTCTTCGTCTAATAATAGGAAGAGCTAATTAAGGTGAGGGGTGAGAGGTGGGATGTAAACCCCACGTGAAGGGGGAAGGAGAGGAGTAATGGGAATATCCAACATTATGCCATGCCGGGCATGCCCCACGTTGCCATCAATCCAGCTAATGTCAGAATATTGTTGTCCACCACTTGGTTGCTTCGGTTACTCCCCAACTCTTTGGCCTCAAACTTTTTCTCTAAGTTGGGAGAAATTTCTCTTTCAACGGAACCAAACACCTCTACTTATCAATTAACATAGGAAGGCTTCATAGCTTATATTTTTCAAAGAAATCCACCAAACATTATTTCGTCCCATGTGATGCGTCACTCTTTCTTCAAGTGGCAACTGGCAAACATGTTCTTCTTTCTAATGAATGTTACTTTCAAAAATCTTCATGGGTCGTAGGTCATGGAAATAACAAATTTTGAAATGCTGCTATCTTTATTAAATGAAAGAGAAAGTGCATTTTATAGACAAAGAATATTAAAGGATTGATCTTAGTGTGAAGGGAAGGGTAAATAACACGATATGCTTTTGACGTTTTTGCTTTCTCCAAGTTAACCTTAAATACGTTTATTTGACATTAGGTGGGCAAAAATTCCTCATTGAATGGGACTTGACTATATAAGCTGAAGACTTTTTCTAAAGCGACTATATACCTAAGGTGTTATTAACGAGTCAACGAAGTTTAATGTTGTTAGTGTGGAAGAAGTAGGGAGAGAAAGAAAACATGTGGTGAACATTTGATAATCGACCCGCAAAATTGATAATCAAAATTATACTATTATGTTATGTCAAAGAAAATTTAACTTAATTCAGGCGGAAAAGAAGAGAGAGAAATTAAAAGCGTAAACAACACGGAAGGGAGGAAAAGACATACAATATTGTTGATAAGATAAGAGGTCTGGCCTCTCATTTCTTCTGTGCCAACAAAACAGTCAATAGATGCGAATATGCTGTCTCCTTAGCATGTTAACGTGCCGGCAATCACGTGTCAAGTAGTAGCCTCGCATCTTTTCTGAAAGTTCGAAAGTTGACTCTTGGCTTTACAATTTGTATTTTACAAGATAAATTTTAATTTAATGTAGCTCACACTCATTCTTAAGGGTGGGCATTAATTGGACAAATATCGGACAAGCTATTATTTACTTCTGGTCAAAATTTAGTAGGATAATAATTGTCCAATCAAGTTATTATTCGAGTCTTAAAGAGTCTAAAATCAAAAAACCTTAAAGAGTTGGGTCGCCACCGAGCCGTGTCATTGTGGAGCCATGGAATTGTTGGCCAATGCCAGCCCACCACCTCCTCTTGCTTTCTCAAAATTGCAAGTTTGGCATTCACCCTCATTTTTAGGGGTGGGCACAAACGCCTTAATTAATGGGTCTGATCGAAATTTGAAACATGTCTAATCGAATTTAATCGATTGAATTCGACTGACTAAATTTGACCTAATAAAACCAAACTAAACATGACATTTTTTTATCTGATTGAATGACCGATTAAGTGTCCAATATTTTATATCAATAACATAATACCTTCAATATTTATGAGGCTAATATTATATTCTATAAAAATTTTAAATCATGATATGCATTAAGATTAATTAAGTTTATACATGAAATTAATATTTAACATCTAAAATAACCTAAAATGACTTACATTGAAAAAAGATAAAATTCATCCTCATATTTAAGAATTTAGAACAATACATTCACATCAACAATTATATCAAACCACTTATTATATAATTAAAATGCTCTCAATTAGTACATAGTTTACTAAATTTTTAAAATTTAACTCCTAAACATTTTTAAGTCAAACAAAAGATAATTAATGTATAGAAATTTTAAAGTAATCTTTGACATCAAAATGTAGTCCAATCTTACATATATTTCAAAGATAAAATATGATGATGAATTTTATTGTTTCTCTACTAGTAAAAAATATACTAACAAAAGAAGAATATATGACAAAAAATATATCAAAAATAGAAAATGCATGTATATAATAAATGAATTACTTTCGTATTCACTCCTTAACCAATTTTCGGTAGCTTCAAGTGTTTTTGGGCTCAAACTTTTCTAGTTTAGCTACTTGTTCATTCTCCAATAGTAAATATCGATTCGGAGGGGATGGTTGATATAGAAATAGCTAAAACATCTTGAATAATTTTTCCCAAAATAGGATATTTTTGTGACATCCCCATTTCGGTTTACTTAAGAATCTGATCGAAAATATTGTAATTTATTCGAGTCATGTCTAAAGCAGCTAGTTTATAAGACTCGATCAATAATATAGATTGAAGTAACCCGCTTGGAGTCCAATTAACGGAAGATATCGCTAAATACACGTAAAAAGCACATCCAATATAAGTACAAGTGTAAAAAAAAAAATTGCGTTGAGCACAAGTGTGTGTAGTGTTTATTAGTCCTTCTACTAAAATTGACTCAGAATCACTAGACCTATATAATAATAGGAAAAATATCAATAACGAGTGTTACAGGTCAGTAAATAATTAATACTCAAACTGGTAAAGGATAACTGACTCTCTTCTTAAATGAAAGTATTTATATACTCCTCCACATAATCTCTCGTAAAGGCGTTAATTAGAAGTCATTGACCTCACGTGACAACATCACTTTTCTTACTCATCTCATGGTTCGTCAACTTTAAAAACTATTCCTTGCGCGGGAATATCAATTTCTTTTCTTTTAGCCCTCTACATCCTTCATATCACTCATAGCCTTAAGTACATAAGTCGAGTACTTTCAAACATGTGCCTTTAGTACCCTTTAAAACCACAAAACTAGACATGTGATGCATTGCATGCAATACTCGTAAACCTCTACACTTCTCCGGGTTTGAGAAACTTAAAGGCAAAGTTATTAGGATCCATTGGGAATGGAATAGACGCTCACCAAATTGAGAGCCCACTTTGACAAACACACGCCCTATCTCAAGATAATATTGTTGATTTTCCCCTGTCTCACATCTCACTAAAAAACTCGAGAAAATCATATATAGGCCTGGGAAGGGGTTTATATAATAGTCCCGAAGGGAACTTGCGATAGATCTTGTTTTAAAAATCAAACTCGATGGGTCTTATCCTTGAGATTTATTAATCACAAAAATAAAATACGTCTAAATGGCCCATGTTAAGTAGGGTCCGATAAAATAGCCACTTAATACGTCATGCGATCTGGAAATCAAATCATCAATAGAATATAACGATAAATAGTGAGAAGAGTCCTAACGAACATGTGGTCTAAGCTCCAAGTGTGACATCTCATTTATGGCGAGGTCGGACTCCGAAACCTATAACGAAACCTATTACTAAGTAACATACTGATATTTCTATATGATGTATGCACGTAGTGTATACTCACATCATTAGTACATCATAATAAAGAAGACTACTAAATAACCTACAACTAAACATATAGTATGCAAATTGAGATATACTAAAGAAAATAAATAATAACAAATAATAAATAAATAAATACATAAACTCATGAATAAATAGATAAATAATAAACAAGTGAAAATAATCATAAAATAATAATATTATATATTATATAAATACACGGCTAAACGCGAATAAATATCAAATATACTAGTGTTAGTAAACATTTAAATAATTACATAGATAAATACTTAATCATTCGATAAATAAATAGTTAATATTAATTAACCATGAATAATGATAATATCATAGTCATCATGGTTATCCAATTAAAAATACACAATTAAATGCAAATAAATAGTAACATATATGTAACGAACAAATAAATGAATAAATAAATAAATACAATTTAATAAATATGAATAAAATTAATATTAATAAGTAAATATATCAATAATAATAATAATAAATCATCACATAAACATCCATCATATACAACAAACATATAAATAAAAAGAAATAAACAATAATGAATGAATAAATAAATTAACACTCATAATATCAAAATATTCTAAATAAGATAAATATATATCTAAACTAATATAAGGGTTCTTCAATTACCGAAAACAGTCGAAAGACGGCTGAAAACAGTTAAAAATGGCGAACAGAGTCAACTCAGGCAAGTCAAGCCAAGTAAACTCCGCTGAGTCAATCAACATTGTTGGGCACGGTTGATTGGTTGGGTAGCTGGACGCGGACACAAGCTTGGGCATGCAAGCGGAGACGAAATGGGTGAACAAGACTCAGGTTGGCAGACGCAAATGCAAGCAACCAGGTCGCACCCCATTGTCGGAAAACGCTGACGACAACATGGCTAGGGTCACTGCCGGTCGGGATCGACAGCCTTGACGACGACGAAAACGATAGTGGTCGCAATTAGTGGAGTCTGCCAACTGGCTGGTTGGAAAAGATATGAAATCACCACAGGTGGGGTGGCGTCGTAGACAGCGATTGCTGCCACAACGAAGGTCATGGGTAGTCTCAAAATGAAATTCTCGATGAAGGTAATTTGTCTGAGTGGTCGGGGCTACCATAGGTGGCTTGTTGGCGCCAAAAAATGGCTCGAATGGGTGGCAATGGCAGCGGAAACCGATTGCAAAATGCCTCGCACGGCGACTATGACGACGTCCGTAGTCGTGAGAGGTACAGATGGAAAGCTTGTTGCGAGGCAGTCCTAGGAGCGCCAGTCTGGTGGCCGGGGGTGAGCTGGAGACTCTATGGCGGCAAGCCAAAGTGGCAACGGCACTAGGGTGGAAATCATCAAAATCGTAGAAAATATCTGAAAAATAAATAGGGGAAGCTAAGGCTGATGTGAGTAGCTTTAATATTGCCACGTGGCACAATCGGAACATCAAACAAGTTGTGGTCTAGTGGGGCTTACGTATGGGTATATGTAATATGTATATGGACAGAAAGCTCAGATCGGCACTGTCTAAAATCGAAACTACCTTGAGTCCTAAAAGTAGCTCTATGGGCAGGAATCGAAGAAAGAAGGCTAAATGAGCTTTAAATACTCAACTCAATCGAGTGAAAAGTTACAATTTAATCAAATTGGGCCCATAGGGGCATAATCTACTAATTCATAATCCCTATGATGCATGCAAATAAAATACCATAAAAACCCCAAATAGATACTAAATGCCAAAATGACCTAAATCTAGACTTAAAACCCTAACAACCTATAATTCATTTATATACATCATATATACAATGATAACTCTATAGAGAAAAAAGTGAGTTCAAATTTGGATATTTGTAACCTAGGCTTCACATCAAGCACTAAAAAATATTTAGGTGCATTAAATTAACTTACATATTTGTAGAAATAATCACTCTTTATAATTAAACCTTTAATATATTTCACATATTCACGAACCTTCTCTATAGACTTAGCAATCAAATTCAACTCATTTTCAACATTTAAGTTCAAAAAAGTGTGAACTCAATTATATACAAGGTGTCAAAAAATTTTTTCAACAAACCAAAAAAAAAGGCAAAGGGCATGAAAAGAGAAGTAAACCCTAGAAATCGGCAAGGATGACATCATGAATGAAGAAGTGAAAGGTGGAGAAGCAGTGATCAGAGTCGCCCTATAGGAGAAGCGGCGACAAAGGGGGGACATAGGCAGCGGGGGCGTCGATCAACTCGAGTAGGAATTTGATTGTGTTGTAGGCAGCATCCCCAAACAACTCACGCCGAAAGCCAGTCAATGCTCCGCTGCCCGTAATTTTACAACCGCTCTTACAAAAACTTTATTAATTTAAATTAATGCGATAAGAGGTGATCCCATTGTTCCACTCTATTTGCTATCTATGCCTTCGCTCCAATTCTAAACTAGCTCAGAAATGCATAGTGGATACTGAACTCTTCTTGAAGACTTCAATGAACTGTTAGACGCCTCCTCTCTAAAAGCTTTATATTGTCACATTTCAACCAGAAAATATCTACAAATATCACATTTCCAGCTATCCATACATCACAGTTTTCTGAGAAACAAATTTATCCTCACGATAACAGATTTTCTATATTGATGAATGAAAATGAAAGAAGCCAAAGACAGGAACAACATGCTAATAAGATCAAAAAACTATTTGTGAGCATCAAACCTCCTCCTACAAACTAACATTGCATCCTCAATCCACAGATATATGAACAAACTTGCCTTTTAGTGATAAATATTGATAATAAGAATAGTAGCTAGATGAAAAGGCAGAAGCCTGGACAAGTAATAGGAAAAATGGAGGATATGCAAAAACAGTAACTTTTCTCCATTGAAAACCAGTCTACAATTGTCAATTCCTCTCAGATTTCTAGACTCATACAACTAGAAATAAGGCTAAAATTCAAGAGCTAATTAAAAGTCTGAAATAAAAAACAAGGACATTTAAACACTTATCCAACAAATATGACTTCCTAAAAAGAAAGAATTACTATAATCAATTAGCCTTTAATTCATTAAGAATGTCTTTGATCCTGCATCAGTCTTTCCTACTTAATAAGATTTAGGCCCCAAATATGAACCATCAAACTCAAAAGGAGGAAAAATAATATTTTTATGAAAACACAAGACTGGATCTTTACGTGTCGGGGAACAGTATAACATCACAAAACCACATTGATGAATAATAAGAAACACGCTGATGATTTATGGCGAAGAACAACAACGTGAAAGGGGTGATTGCAGAAGAAAATAGAAGGAAACAAAATTAATCGAGCAAAACCAATTGACAGTTGACAATTCATCTCGTGTTTGTCAACTTTAACCACAGGCACTAGTCTTTATTATGCTTAACCTCAAAAGGACCCAGGTAGAAGCATGGTTGCATGAATCGGAATCGGTTTTCCCGTGAATCGGAATCGGTCTGAATCGGCCAGGAATCGGTTCAGTTGAATCGGTTCAAATCGGTCATATACAAAAATTTGCCAACTCAGTTCAAAAATACCTGAAATACATAATTATATAATTTCTCAACATAAATACACAAATTCAAGTATTTATACAACAATCACAAAGGTATGTAATTATGACAATACAACGGTAGAGTCATACTTGAAAGAACAAATAAGAACATACCTGAAAGAACATACTCTTTATGTAATTCAAATAAGAGCAAACCTGAAAAACATACTCTTTATGTAATGAACACAATTTCATATAATTACATACCTAAAAGAGCATCACAATTTATCACAATTTCCACAATATCATAAGTATATACACAATGTTCATATATCATCATCTGTGTTCTATCAAATAATAACAACAAGACATTAATACAAGTCCAAAAAATAAATGTTCAACACAATTTTACGCAGTGCTTAATACTAAATCATCTAAGTCATCATCTGAATCATCTTCGGAGTCCGAGTCATTATCACCAATCGGAATAGTAGAACTATCATCCGCATTAACATGAGACCCCTGCGTAAAAGGAGGCGTAGAACTCCCACTCATATGAAGTCCCTCAGGTTCAGGAGGCAAAGACAAATTTTGTTGGGAGTCAATATGTACATCAATATCAATATTTTGTCCACTAGGAAGAGGAGGCAAAGAAAAACCATCAGACGTAGTAGAACACGATCCAATTGCAGTTTTCAATGTGTTGCCACTTTCATTTGCTACAAAGGCCTCTTCATCTGCACCATCATTGTTGCCAACATTGGTACCAAAGAAATCATCCTGCATAAAAAAAGTCATACCCTATTCATTTCAATTCAAAAAAATTCATACACAAAATCATGAATGTGATGTAAGGTTTATTTAAACATACCGATGGGGATGGGTTGTCCCGTTCTCCAACCCACTCATCTAACGAGTCTTCTAAACTCAAATTTTCACTAACTGCATCATATTTATGCCTCCACCTCAACTCGTTTTCTTTGACCCGCATGTTGTAATGAACATATACAAGATCATTTACTCTCTTCCTTGCAAGTCGATTTCTTTTTTGGTATGTACTTGGTCAAAAGTGCTCCAATTACGTTCACACCCCGATGATGATGAAGTTTGACTAAGTATTCTAATCGCTATTTTTTGCAGTTCAGGGCAGCTTATACCATGTTGCTCCCACCATGATGCTACATTTGATAAATTGATTTACTTATAAGCTTGCAATAAATATGAAATCTGGAGAAAGGTGGATTTTACCTGGGTGGAGGACTTTTCTATTGGTAATGGCAAGAGAATGTCCAAAATCTCCTTTTGCAGATACAAAATCGGACCACTACAAAATATTAAAACAAAATGAATCATCATATTTAGTTATACATAAACATTTATATATAAAAATTAAAAATAATAGTATCTTGACCTGCAAAGATGCCATGGATCGAGCTACCTCATTGACTTCCAAACGACAAATGACATCATTGAATGCACGATACACCTCACTTGGCTACAAAATTATTCCCAATCAACCACAAGCAATATGAAATTGTTAAAAAAATCATAAAAGGAATGTAAGTCAAATAAGAGCATACAATGTTTGAGTCAGGGCGATAACGGGTTTGAGGATTAAGCATATATGCTGCAGCATGAAGAGGATGACAAAATTGATTCGCCCATCTCTTGGTGATGATATCAACAAATAACTTGTATCGCTCTACTTTCATGTCATGTACCTCTTTTATTTTTTCTATGGTCTTTTGCATTTCATCATAAACGAATGGCATCGAGGGTCTTTCATCACTATCCACCAATCTCAAAAATCGAATAAGTGGCTCAATTGTTTTATGGACAAATTCCATCTTCTTCCAAAAATGTGCACTCAAGATAATATTTTCAGCTGCTATTCCATCCTCATCTTTTGCAAACTTCGATGATGAATACATTTCAGAAACAAACATCTTTTTCAGAGCCTGCTTGTGTTCCAGGAAACTAGCAATCGTCAAAAAATGAGTAGCAAATCTAGTTGCCCCAGGTCTCACCAATTCATGTCCATTTGTAAAATTATTCCTCATAAGAGCCAACAACCATGAGTGGTTGTATATAAGTTTAGTGACTTTCTGTGCATTCATAATACATGTTCCAACTTTCTTAATTTTTGCAAAGTCCTTCAGCATTAAGTTTATACAATGGGCAGCACACGGAGTCCAAAATAGATGTGGTCTCTTCTGTTCTAGCATCTTCCCTGCAGCTTTGTATGCCGACGCGTTATCAGTGATAACCTGCACTACGTTTTCCTCCCCAACTTCTTCAACTACTTTATCCAGTAAACTAAATAAATACGTAGCATCCTTTTTTTTGTCTGAAGCATCCACTGATCCAAGGAAATACATTCCTCTTGGGCAGTAAACTAGAAAGTTGATCAAAGTTTTACCGGATTGATTAGTCCACCCGTCAGACATAATAGAGCAGCCTGTTGTCTTCCAAGTTATTTTTATGTCCTCTAAACTAGCATTTATGGATGCCACTTCAGCAGTAAGAAGATTGCCTGACAAAGAATTTCTGCCCGGAGGTTTGATCCCTTGATTACCATATTTACCTGCCACATCAATCATTTTGTGAAAGTAAGGCGAGTCTACAACATGGAAAGGAATGGCACAGTGATAGAAGAATCGAGCAATGGCTGTGTGGAAGTGCTCTTTTGCTTTCTTTTCTATTGCCGTAGATAATCTCATTTGACCCGATGTATTCTTCTTTTCCCTTTCAAAAATATGTGCCTTCCTCTTCGTACTTGACTTAGAGCACCTAACACTTTGCTCCCGAACTTCCATCTCTTCCATATCTGAGTCATTCAAACCATATGACCCTATATCTTCTCTAATCCTTTGTTTTTCTTTCTTCGCCTTTTCCACACCTTTGAAATAATCTTTCATTTTTTGTGCATCTGCTTCAGGAACTTTCTTACATGCAGCAACATTTCCTTTGAGTCCAGCAATATGTTGCTTGAAGCGATATATCCCTCCACTTATGGTTTTTCCGCAAAAGTTACAGATGACTTGCTTCTTAGATGCATCAAGTGGTGTGCCATATTCCCATCCAAAATCCATCTTCCTGTGACTGATATCTCGAAATTTTGATAACTTCAAATGACAATTAACTGAACACCAAGGCAAAGACAATTATCTGCAAAAACCGTCAATTACAGTTCCTAAAAACCCTAGCATATCAACACTAGCAGTACAAACTACACTGGCAGTGAAGAGAGTACAAAACAAATCAGCTCCTACACACGGGGTTCCCTGTCGGTCAATTTAGGATTTTTGTTTGGATGATGAGTACATGAAATATTGCCTATCATTTGCTGAAGAAGACACAAAACAAATGCTCTGTGACAAATGTCAACGAATTCTATCAAATGACGAATATCAAAGGGATCTATTATTGATTGATGAAGTTTATAATTTCCAATAATCAATAGACTAGAAAAAAAAACAAAAAAAACACCTAATGTTCATAGAATGAGATAAACATCAAAATTCAGATACAAGTTAAAAAAAAGGCGAAACAAGCATTCACTGATTCTGTAAAGGTTTATGTCTACCACCAAAGGGATTCCTAACATAGAGTGCAAAATGCAGATGAGTAGTGAACCATATGCAGAATCAAAAGAGCATGCATTCACTTCAACAACAGAATCAAAGAATACAATGTGTAAAAAATAAGAGAATTATAAAGTACACAAAAAAAACAACTGGACGCCTCTAATATAAGTTAATTTTTCGGTAACATGATCAAAACTACCAATAATCAGAATGCCTAAACTCCACTTGATGGAAAAACATAAGTGGAGAAAGCAAGTTATTGATCAAAAATTTGGTTCAACTAGGAATATACACAATAAGTGGTGAACAAACGATTAAAAAACCAAGATCCCAGCATAAAAAACACAACTTGTACCAAGAATCCGACTGGAATCGCGGCGGAATCGCGGCCTCGCGTCGGCCGGCGGAACCCGAGTTGCGGGCGGCGGTCGCAACGTCTGCGGCGGAGGGCGGAGCTGAGGTCGGAGTCGGGCGGCGGTGGCCTGGTCGGACGGAGGACGGCGGAGGGAGGACGGCGCAAGCGCGGCGGAGGGCGGCGGAGGGAAGGTCGGAGTCGGGCGGCGGAATCGGGGGGAGGAGGGTATGATTTAGGTTTTTAAATCCAAATTACCATTTTACCCATGCTTAAATAATTTAATAAAAATTATACCTAGGGTATTTTGGTAATTTCCTAAAAACCGATTCCGATTTAAATCGGCCGATTCCGATTCCGAGTTAAATCGGTCGGAATCGGCCGAAACGGGCCGATTCACGACCCGATTCGGGGCCGACCGAGTCGGCCCCGAAATCGGATCGGCGCGACGCCGATCCGATTTAAATCGGCGGCGATTCGTGCAACCCAGGGTAGAAGATTTCCATCTGGCAAGTATGCTAGTAACACACTATGATAAACTGTACACATTGAGCTATATAGCCGTCACTGACTGTAAGATACAACAACTAAAAACCAAAGGGCTTTGCTGATTTCAATGGCAAATATAAAGATGAAAAACAAGAAGCATTTTTATCAAAAATGATT
This sequence comes from Piper betle, assembly GCA_033002965.1. Lineage (NCBI taxonomy): Eukaryota > Viridiplantae > Streptophyta > Magnoliopsida > Piperales > Piperaceae > Piper > Piper betle. Next base: position 99,206 of record JAURVB010012318.1, read on the forward strand.
GCTGCTTTTATACAAGAGTTGGCTTACAGATGGTGATGAGCAGGTGCCATCATCTGGGACCGCCAACGGCCTCCTCCAGCTCCCTTCTCCCGAAACTCCTCCCGCCCAACCCCGCATCTCTGGTCCTAGCAGCAAAGTAAAAAACCAACCACACCACCATGAAGAACACCTCCGCCACCGACTGAACATATAAAGCAAACACATCCCCAGCAATCCGCGCGATCGCCCACCTCGTCAACGATCCGCAACAAATCGACTCCAAGCACTTGATCCCAAACGCCTGGTTGAACATGATACTGATATAGTAACACCCCTCCCGCACAATCTCCACCCCGTTCCTCCGCGAATCGACAATCGTAACCCAGCAATTCACCGAGAACAACAACGCAACAAATGTGTCTACAGTCACCCACACCAGCACAAACCCGTACATATCAACATTGAACCAAGAACCCCTTATCAACGGGGACGACGAAGACGCCGAAAATGGCAGCATCTTTAACTGCAGAAACAGCTTGAACACAGTATACTGATCCTCAACATCGGAGAAAAACCAAATCCCTAATAATTGGGTGAAGGCATCACGAACCGCCCACCGAAGCAGCACAAACCCCATGAGCCGCCGGACGCCCAGGCGGCACCCTGCGCTAACACAATCGCTATAACACCATCGATTCCGATCAAGAATCGAATTGGATACGCCGATGAACACGGTACCAAGCACGAAGCAGTAGGTGAACAGAAACCCAAGAATCACCCAACTGTAGGCGGTGGAGAGGAGGCTCACCAAGAAGAGGAGCTCGGCGGCGTCGCGACGGTCAGATCGAGCCCCCAAAACCGAAGCTTGTCGGAGGAGGGGGAGGAGGAGGGGCGGGGGGTTCGTCGGCGGCGAGGAAGACGAGGCCGGGGGGCGGGCGACGACGCGGAGGCGGGCAGCGGCGTGGGGGAGGGGAAGGAGGCGGGGAAGGACGCGTTGGGGCGGGGGAGAAGGGGGCGTCGGCGGCGGCGTCGTCGTCGGAGAGGAGGTCGTCGTGGTGGACGGTGCCGACGCGGGTGAGGTGGAGGAGGGGGCCGGGGGCGGCCGAAGCAGGGGACGGCGGTGGCGGGGGGTGGGGAAGTGGGGGTCGGGGGGTAGGGAGAGGCGGGTGAGGAGGGAGGGGAGGGAGGGGTCGCGGCGGTGGAGGTAGAAGGAGAGGAGGAGGGAGCCGGAGTGGAGGGTGTGGCGGAAGGAGAAGGGGAGGAGTGCGAGGAGGAGGAAGAGGAGTGGGGCGCCCAGGAAGTGGCCGGCGGACTTCCCGACGAGCTTGGCAATGGTGTTGCGGCGGCGGTGGTGGTGGGGGTGGTCGTGGTGATGGTGTTGGGGAGCAGGTTCCATGGCCGGAGCTAGGGTTTGGACTCCATCGTCTTCCTCGGCGTCGTCGCCGCGCTGGGACGATCTGCTCCGGGCTTCGTCTCCCGCTTTCCCTTTCTCTTAATTTCTCTTTTTTCTCTTTTTGTTTTTTATATGATTTTCGATTAATTGGATATATTTCGAAAAAGAAAACGGCGCTTAATGTTTTTTACTAGTCAATTTAAATAGAGTTTTTACTTAAATAGGTTTTTTTCCTAAAAAAGAAAAGAGTTTTTTATATTATTTATTACTAAATAGTAAGAAAGTAGAGTATAATTACTGAAAACATAAAATTTTGTAAATTAATTCAACTATCCCATTCATAGAATTAGGTTTAATTAAATTTTTTTAAAAAATATAAGTTCTTAGCTCAAAATCTAGACCCTACTTTAAGATAAATCCAATTATATGAACAATATCCCCTTAAAGCACACAAGATAGCGCGATCTAGCTCCACAATTATTTGATCAAGGCCCAGGGCAACTGAATTTATCCGCCGTAGGTCAACCGCCAAACTTCTCAATCCCTTTCCATAAAATGATTCCTCCACTGGCATTTTTAAAAAAGGAATTATTTTAATATTAAAATTTTGATTATGTGGGGTTGTTTTGATTTTTAATTATTATTAGTTTTATATTATTATAAAAAATTCCATTTATTTATAATTATAATTGATTTCCCACCTTTGATAACGTCAAGAACTTTTTCTTTTTTTTGGTAGAATTTCTCATCAAA
>JAURVB010012319.1:0-188593 GCA_033002965.1 Piper betle
CTCCGTCTCTCATCTCACTAAAAACGCGAAAACTACATATACATATAGGGCTGGGTAGGGATTTATATAATAGGCCCGAAGGCAACTTTTGGTGGATCTTGTTTTCGAAATCAACCTCGAGGGATCTCATCCTCGAGGGGTTATTAATCCGAAAAATGTTCGGTTAAATGGCCCGAGTTAAGTGGGATCCGATAAAACGCCACTTAACCCGTCCGCGTAGACAATAAATCAAACATACAATAGAAAAGATCATAAAAATCAGAGAGAAGTCCTAACGGACCTGGTAGAAGCTCCAAGCGTGTCATCGCGCCTAGGCGGCGAGCTCCTACTTCGTACCTACACATCAAAACTAAATACTAACGCCTGCTAACTAAATGATGCATCAAACTCAATAACATCACAATCACAATGCAAGCATCCATCAACATAACAATCATAAAATCATAAAAATTAATTAATCCTAGCTCATCCTATTCATACTAATTTTATTACGTGTTTGTAACTTATGTCGTGGTCACTTATCATGCTCTGACCTGATCTACTTCATTAGACCACTTACTCTTCATTCACACTTAATCTCATCATGCAACTCATCGTTTTATCCATCATTAAACATTAATCACATCAATAAACCAACCCTAGCATGCTATGCTAACAATCATCAAGTTTAAATTATAAATTCGGAGGTAATTATACCTCACGTCATCGGCAATCGGCGACGGCTAGGGTTCCGTCGCGCATCTCGGAGCTCGAATTCGGCGCTCATCGGCGTCCAACATTCGATCGGGATCGACTGGATGAACTCCTCGGAAGATCCGGCAAATTCCAAACAAACCCGATTTTCCGGCGATTTTCCAGCGGCTTCAGTGGCTTTCCGGCGACAATTATTAGCGGCGTCTACTAGCTGGATAGGGGTCATATAGGGTACCATTAGAACCGGCTTGGCGAGCCCGACACATCCATGACGTCGACATGGTTGGCCGAGGCGATGGTTCGCCAGAAAATGGCTAAAACAGAGGCTGCGGTGATGGTGGCTAGATCCGGCCGGCCACGGCGGTGACGACCTCCGCTCCTGTCAGGAAGGGTCACTGGGTGGTCGAGGTGCTGAGGCGACCACCTGATCATGGTGGCGATGGTCGCCGGACGGCGGAATTGGCGACGCGACCGAAATGTAGCTGCGGCGCTAGGTGAGCCGATTCCGACGTTGCGGCGGCTTGGCAGTGGCCGGGGCTGGTCGGGGCAGCACAGCAACGTCATGACGGAGCTAGGGGTGGCGATCGGCGGCTGGGCGGTGTCGGCCGTGGCGGCGGTGGCACGCGAACAGGGGCGGCGCGACGGCTAGGGTTTGGGCGTGGGGGAGAAAAGGTTGGGGGTGGAGAAGAATTGGTTGGGTGGCAAACTTGTAATTAATGACTTGACTCGTCTCCGGCTCAGAGTCAAGTATAGTAACTAAGTTATATTAAATCTTAAAAAATTTCATAAAAATTGTGAAAAATCTCGTAAAATCAAAACAACACCAAAAAATCATAATGATATGCTCTAGAACTATCAACCCACCCAAAAATGCCCGTAACGCGTCCTAACGCGGTAAACGGCCTAAAACTAATTCTACGATCCATTATATATCATAATAAAAAAAATGAACTGCATACTCTCATATATTCTGATAACTCATTCTTTTCTGCTGTGTTCATGACATTATCATCATATACTTGGGTACACATGACCCTCATGGCTCATACATGACACCGGCATCGGCCCAGTACACGTGTTCTAAAACTGACTCGACTCGAAAATAACGGTCGAACCGAGCCGGTTCTAAATATAAAACCCTGACTCGAATCGTGGGTTTGTTACATTCCGTCACCGCCCTCTCCCTCCACCACCGCCCTGGGTGTGCCTCACACCTCCTTCGGCCTTCGCCCCCTTGTGCTTTGCCCCTCCCTTCGCCGCCGCCCGTGTGCCTCGCCCCCTCCCTCTGCCGCTGCTCCCATGGTGCCTCGCCCCTCCCTTGCCCTCGCTCCTCCATCCACCGCCGCCCTCATGTGCCTCCCCCTCCCTCCGCTCACCCCTCCCTTCGATGCGCTCCCTTGTGCCTTGCACTCCCTCCGCCACCGCCCTCAGATCCATTGTCAGTGTTTTTCCCCTTCTTCATTGTTCTTTTGTTGGTTTTTTGTTTGGTTTGATTGCAACATCTTGATGATATTGCATTGACGATCTGTTTGAATCATCTAATTATTTTATCTCACTAACTTTTCTTGGCGATCCATTGTGCATTGTATCATCGTGTGAATGAGTGTACCATCTCAAGTTGTCCTATCTTACATTTTTTTTAAAAAATTTTGCTTGTGAGATGAATTGAAGTATTGAGTTAGTTGCAGGCAATGTTGATGTTGTTGTTTGCGAGTTTGTGTATAGAAATTGGTGTTTTACCGTATTCTTTTATTGTGATTGTGGTGAAGTTGAAGCTTTGGCTAGTTGTATATAATGTTGATATTGTTGTACAATGAGTTTTTCATTGCATTTGCTAGTGCTGCAATTTTTACTTTAAGTTTGGTGGATTCAAGGGTTGCATTGGTAGCAGATAGTATTGATTTTGTTTTTTACAGAGTGCACATAGAATACACCTTGCATAGGGAAGATGGATATTGGTTAGGAATATGGCACACCAGTTGACGCATTTAAGAAGCAACTAACCTATAACTTTTGTAAAAATATCATAAGTAGATGGGTATATCGCTTCAAGCAATATATTGCTGGAATAAAAGGAAATGTTGCTGCTTGTAAGAAAGTTCCTGAAGCAGATTTACAAAAAATGAAAGACTATTTCAAAAGTGTGGGAAAAGGCCAAAAAAGAAAAAGAAAATATTAGAGAAGAAATAAGGTCATATGGCTTGAATGAGTCCGATAAGGAAGAGATTAAAGTTCATGAGCAAATTCAAAAAGGATGTTGGGTGCTCTAAGTCTACTGAGAAGAGGAAAATATCTTTTGCTGATAGTTAGAAGAAGAGTAAATCAAAGCAAATAAGAATTTCTACGACAATAGAAAAGAAAGCAAAAGAGCAATTGCACACAACCATTGCTTGATTTTTCTATCATTATACAATTCCTTTCTATATTATAGAGTCACCCTACTTTCATAAAATGATTAATGTGGTAGGTAGAGATAGTGACAATGAGATCAAACTTCCTGGAACAGGTTCTTTATCAAGTAAACTTCTTACTGGCGAAGTGGCTTTTATAAATACTAGCATAGAGGATATAAAAGTATCTTGGAAGACAACAGGTGGTTCTATTAAGTCTGATGGGTGGACTAATCAATCTAGTAAAACTCTGATCAATTTTCTAGTTTATTGTCCAAGAGGAATGCATTTCCTTGGATCAGTTGATGCTTCAAACAAAAAAGTATGCTAGTTATTTGTTTAGTTTACTAGACAAAGTAGTAGAAGAAGTCGGGAGGAAAACGTTGTGCAGGTCATTACCAATAATGCTTCGGCATACAAAACTGTCGGGAGGATGTTAAAACTTAAAAGACTACATTTATTTTGGACTCTATGTGCTGCCCATTGTACAAACTTGATGCTTAAAGACTTTACAAAAATCAAGAAAGTTGGAACATGCATTGTGAATGCACAACAAGTCACAAAACTAATATACAACCACTCATGGTTGTTGGCTCTTATGAGAGATAATTTTACAAATAGACATGAATTAGTGAGACCTGGGGTTACTCGATTTGCTACTCATTTTTTGACGTTTGCTAGTTTCCTAGAACATAAGCAGACATTGAAAAATATGTTTGTTTCTAAACCATATTCATCATCCAAGTATGCAAAAAAGAGGATAAAATAATAGTTGAAAGGTTGTCTTAAGTGCAAATTTTTGAAAGAAGATGAAATTTGTGCGTAAAAAAATTGAGTCACTTGTCAGATTTTTGAGATTAGTAGATAGTGATGAAAGACCTTCAATACCATCATTTATGTATGATGAAATGCAAAAAACCATAGAAGAAATAAAAGTGGTACATGACATGAAAGTATAATGATACAAGTTATTTATTGATATCATTAGTAAGAGATGGGCAAATCAATTTTGCTATCCTCTTCATGCTGCAGCGTACATGCTTAATCCTCAAACCTGTTATCGCCCTGAATCTAATAGTGTATGATCTCATTTGACTTACGTACCTTTATGAATTTTTAACAATTTTATATTTTTTGTGTTTGACTTTGTGTAATTTTGTAACCAATTGATGTATACTATGCATTCAATGATGTTATTTGTTGTGTGGAACTCGATGAGGTAGCTTGATCCATAGCATCTTTGCAAGTCAAGATACAATTATTTTTATTTTTTATATAAAAATATTATATATAACTTAAGATAATTACTAATTTTGTTTTAATATTTTTTAGTGGTCTGATTTTGTATCTGCAAAAGGAGATTTTGGACATTCTCTTGCAATTACTAATAGGAAAGTCCTTCATCCCAATAAAATCCACCTTTATCCACATTTCATGTTTATAATAAGCTTATAAGTAAATCATCTTGTTAAATGTAGCATCATGGTGGGAGCAATGTGGTATAAGCGGCTCTGAACTACAAAAGATAGCTATTGAATTATTTAGTCAAACTTCATTATCATTCGGTTGTGAGTGTAATTGGAGCACTTTTGACCAAATACATACCAAACAAAGAAATCAACTTGCAAGGAAGAGAGTAAATAATCTCGTATATGTTCATTACAACATGCAGTTAAAAAAAAAGAGTTGAGATAGAGGCATAAATATGATGCAATTAGTGAACATTTGATGCTATAATACTCATATGAGTGGGTTAGAGAATGAGACAACCAATCACCATCAGTAAGTTTAAATAAAGTTTACATCATATTTAAGATTTTATGTATAAATTTTTTTTAGATTTGAAATAAATATGGTATGATTTTTTTTATATGTAGGATGGTTTCTTTGGTACTAATGTTGACAAGAGTGATGATGAAGACGAAGAGGCCTTTGTAGTAAATAAAATTGGCAGCACATTGAAAACTGTAACAAATGAAGGACAACAAATGCCAATATGTCTAATAATGCAACTGTAATTAGATCGTGTTCTACTACGTATAATAATTTTTCTTTGCCTCCTCTATCCTAATGGACTTAATGTTGATATTGGTGTATCTATGCCTCACAAGAAAATTTTTTTATGCCTCCTGTACTTGAGGGACTTCATATGGGTGAGAGTTCTATGCCTTCTTTTACGCAGGGTTCTCGTGTTGATGCGGGTAAGAGCTCTACTCTTCCCATTGGTAATAGTGATTCAGACTCCAAAGATGCATCAGATAATGAATTGGATGAAATTATAATCATGTGATAATAAACAATGATTATCGTTTGTGCTTATATTCAACTATAAACTTGTATATTTGTGTTGAGAAAAATATTGAATCTTCATTTCATGTATTTATGTTATGAGTTGTCAAATTATTGTTTAGGACCGATTTAGATCAATTCAACTTAACCGATTTCTGACCGAATTTTTATGAATCAGTTTGATTCAGTGACTCATTCGGAAATCAATTCAAACTCCGATTCCGATTTTTGCATCTATGGTACGAACATGGACAATAGTAGAAATAGAACCAACCACATAAGATAGCCAAATTTGGTCAATCTTGCTAGGGAGTGTTAATATAGGCTTAATATGGGGCTATGCAAGTGAAGAGGCATAATTATTTAATATGTGAGAATATGGACTAGCATACATATATAGACGTTTAAGGATATGATAATTAAGGACCTTATTATATGATACCCAAATCCCATGCTTACTAAATTTAGTTGTTAACTATTTTGAATAGATGACTCAAAATCATAATTTTTAAAGCCACGACAATAAAGTCACTTGGGATAATAGTAATATTAAAGTATTTTCATTTAAAATTGTAAAAGACATTCTATGTTGGATATAAAAAAGGTAATTGCTATTACTTACAAATTTCTAATTTGATTGACTACTTTGTAAAGATGATTTATGACCGGATCTTTTTAAAAAAATCAACAATAAAGAACAAACACATATATGTTTAGAGATTAATTTAAAATTGTCTAACTTGTAATGATCCAAACTAAATAAAAACCCAAGTTATTTTTTCAAAATAGTAACCCAAATTAAAAAGATTTTTATTCACATTCGATTAACATATTAGATATTTTTGATGTAGAATTAATTGTGAGATTTTACAATTTATCAATTTTCAAAGAATTCCATCCTTAAAATTTTCCTTCATCAAACATGTAACCTTAATCCATGTTTATCTAGTCTTGCTATTTAATACAGTCTCAATGAATTTGGATTTGTTGGTCTGCCGATTAGAAAATTTTTCTTGGTAAAAAATGATTATCTTTCGTGTGGGCAAATAAAGGTCACTGCTGTAATTTTCATAGAGTGGTAAAAAATTATAAAAAAATGGCTTTCAAAGCACTCTGCCCCATAGTGCGAGACGCAGTGACTTCTTAAACGGTGAAACCCTCTCTATACATCAGACCCCTTCCTCATTTACTCAAAATTATTACAAGCTCAGAGTCCTCTCATTCTAAACTTAAGTTTTTATTCCCATGCAGTATTTTAAATAACTCAGGCAACCCATGGAAGGGTATCGAGCAGAATATTTCAGCGAGCAAGCCCCACAATACGGCGCAACGAGGGCATAGCAGTAAGCTGCATATCGATAGTTGCTGTCAGGGAATAAATAACCAATAATTGTTGCTAAACCCATGCTTGCTACGGTGCTTGAGCGTGACGCTAGATACCAAGATCCCTATATACAACATACACCCAAGCGCAACACCACCCCTCCGATTGCGTGGCCAATTATGAACCGATCATTCGAAAATATATATTTTTGAAAAATCCCAACACATTTGTTTTTCAAAAATATATATTTTTTAAAAGGTTAACATCAAAGCGGTTATGGGTATAATCGTGTGTTTTATTTTTGAGAAAACAGACAAACAACTTTTAAAAAAGGCGTCGTCAGAGCGACACCTTCTTCGACACGCATTCTCTCTCCTTTCCGTTAACCCCAACCCTCTCTCTCCCCATATTCAGATTTGTGGCCCCACCCTCAAACAACAAACCCTAAATCCGCCACCTCGTCGGCCCATCGCGGCAATGGCGAAGGCTTGAAGCGCATTTCCTCTTCCTTCGGTCGCTGCTGAAAGTGTGAGTGACTCTTTTCTTTCTTTTTGTTTGATTTGATTTGTTTGTTGTGGTTGTTGTTGAAATTTGATGTGTTTTGAGTGAGAGACGAGGGATCGCATGCATGCTACGGCGGCTGCATTTGTTGTTGGTCCGGGTAGAAATGGGGGGCGTTGGGGTGGAATTTGGTGTATTGTTGTGGAATCTTTCGCGGTTTTGTTTGGGGGCGGGAAGAAGGTTGTGGTCATGGAGGTTGTTTTTTTTGTTGGGTCATGCGGTTGCTGCTGTTGCTTCCGTTTCTCCGTGTGGTTCCGTGTAGGTTCATGTTAGTTCATTTTTCTTTTTTGGAATGTATTGGTGGCTGTACTGTGAAAGGTTTTGTTTTTGCAGTCATTTCCTTTTTTCATGGTAGTGTGAGTAACACCACCAACTTACAGAAATTTTACATTTTTGAAGTCGGTGATTTATTGACTTGGCGTTTGTTTGTAGCTGAAAAGTGTGGCTAGGGAAAGGATCGAGGCATGAAAAGGTCTGATTTTCTTTGGTTCTAATGCTGTCTATTGGTTTGCTTTGTGTTTGTAGCAATGACTAGTGTCTCGCTGTCTGCCAAGAAAGCAAAGGACGCGGAGAATAGTAGCTCATCTACGAAATGCAGTGGTAGCAAAGTGGTTAGTGGGAAGGGTTCTCCTGTTTCTAGACCAGAGTCAAATGATATATCTACATTGAGAAGTAGAGAGTCAGTTGTGAAAAGGCAGCAGTCATCGTGCTCGTCCTTGGATTTGAGGAAGTCTGAGAGGCTTGAAAATAGGGGTCTAACAACAAGTCCTTCCAAGAATACATTGAGTTCTGAGGAAAAGAAAAGCATGCCTAGTCCTCCAAGTAAGTGCGAGAGGGGCAACAGGCAACATTGTTCAAGCTCGTCCAATGGCAAGAGGTTTGAAAAAGAATCAGGCTTGTCAGAGTCAAAAGAATCTAAGAAGAATCAGACTTCTTTGAAGTTAGACCGTTTAGCATGTAATAAACAAGAGAATGTGGGAAATGTTAGTGGTTGCAAACAAGAGGTTGCGGTGAGAAAGAAGCGATTGGATGCTCGGACCTTCAGAAAAATTATCGGTCCAAAGATTGAGGATGCCAGAAACTCAGGTATGCTATTTAAAAATTGTAATTGATATAGCTGATTATCTGACGTTTGCCATGCATCTCCTCTTGCTGATTTTTATGATGATCATAAGCTGTCATCAAGCTTGATGTTAGGTTTTGTGGGTTTGCTTCATGACTGTATGCTGTGCTCACCAGACTTGTGTATGTGATTCCAACAATTGTGCTTGTAATCTATCCTTTGATTTTTATGACTGTGAACTAGTTAATTATGAAGGCTTTGCTGTGCGATTGTTGGGACAAGATATTGCTTGCCATCTTAACACGTGAACTGCTGTTCTATCTTTATTGTAGGTGATGATAGACATACTAAAGGGGAAAATAGGTTATCACAGAGTAAAGGAACTAGTCATCTTATAGTAGGCAGGGATTTTGTAGAGGAGAGTAGTTGCACTAAGGTAGAAAATTTGAAAGGTATGCATCCCAATGAGGAGGCCTGTCAAGCTGCCGAATTTTCCAATTGTGGGAGTGATGATGGGGAGAGAGAGAATGCAAATCTTAGTAGTAAACAGGAACTTCATTTTAAAAAGGTTCAAGATCTAGAATCAAGCGAGCACCCGTCGAGCACTAATGATTGCCCTTTGCCAATTGCATTTGATGGCATTGAGGCAAGAGATGGCCAACAAGTAAAGAACAATGAAATGGCTAGATTGGGTGGTTTAGCTAAGGATATTCCACCAGCAATTGGACTTATCTCAGCTGGGCAAGTTACTGCTGAATGCCATGTGTCAGAAAGAAAGGACATTACAGATATGGATTATGATTTTTCTGCTACCTCTTTAATTACTGGGACATGCATGGATAAGACTTCTGTGTCTTCCTCTCCAAGGATCCAAAATGAAGACTTTGTAGATTTATGTTCAGCCTGTGCAAAGCCTAAATGGTATTGTGACTGCCAGTACCTGCTTTTTATTGAAACAGCAAATTGGTTATACCATGACAATAGGTTGTAATTAAGCTGCTTTTATAAGTGCGTCACTTGTCACCCATACGTCATTTGTATGCATCAACCAATTGCAACTTTTGTGTCTTTTTGTCAGAGCTTTGTTAATATTTTTTATGTATAATATTCTGTTTGCTTCAACTCGGGTAATGATATGGAAAACTGATTTGGTGATGTATTGAGCTATTCACGAGTATAATAATAGTATAAGAAAAAACTTGTGTTATTGACATTCCAGTGAATTTGTTTTGGCTATTAATGAAATAAATTCTTGAAAAGTGGCCAGAGTTGACATCATTTTGAACTTACAGCGACATTTGATGCAAAACCCCCTCAAGTGCCCGTGCTTGATATTCTTAAATTTGATTTAGCATTTGCACCACCAAATTATTAAATAACTGTCGATCTAATGGTTTTCTAATTGATTGCTGTTTGGTTTCATTGTCTCCTAGTAATTTTAAAGGCACATGCTTGTAGAGTGATTGTTTGAATCACCTATTACTTGGTATCTGGTGGCGTGCATTAGTTTTATTTCTATCTTCTTTCTACTCTCAGGATAAACACTGTGCCAGAAATTCAAAACACGAGTTCATTCTGTGATGGAAAATGCCATCCTACGAATTCATCTTGCTGCCAGGTTATTTCCATATTTCCAATGGAGAAGTTTCTTCTTGATTATTTATTTTTTATGAAAATTGACAGTACTTAATTATGCTTTTGAAATTATGGCTAATGTCAGCCATTGTGTGTACTTAGTAGTAAAACCTTGGAGTGTCTAGGTCATCTAGAAGAGTTAAATTTGCTAAGCATTTGAACAAAAATAGTTCTTTGAACCTTATCTATGTTTCTTTATGAAGAGCACCGAGGATTTCAATATATTACAATAAACCTAATCTGCTACTGTTCATTATTTGTGTTTTGTTCTTCAACAACTGGTCGAGAATTGAAATGAAATAACCACCTATAATGCATTTTGATGGGAAATGCGTATATTGAGTATTAAGTAATTCATCATCATCATCATCCACCTAAGCCCAAATGATTGGGGTTGTGGATTCCAAACCTCTTCCTCCATTTCAATTATCCATTGATCATATCACCCTCTAATAAAAAATCTGTTTTTCCTATCTATCCACCTGATCCCAAATAACCAAGGTTGGTGGGGTTACTCAAATAAAAAATTTCATTTATGTTTCACTTGACTCTATCGACGTTTTTTAAGTTTTCTTCTTCCCCTTTTTAGTCTATCACAAAAGTACATGTTATATCTGTTCATGATCATCCTGGCATATGCCTGTAATGTAGAGATAATGATAGAAAAGTTGGCAACTGTTGCGATGAATTGCCATAGTGTTCCTACTGAAGTCTGCATTTATTAGATTGGAAACAGCTAAGAGCTTTTTTCTGGGGTAATGACAAATTAGAGTTATTACTATCTTGGACATCTAGTCTAACCTGCAGATGAAACAAAACTAATCTGCAGATCGAACAGGATTGCATAAAGATGATTAGAAATACCTATGCATATGAAAATTAAGCTTCTTATTATGATTTATAACAGACCATCACTTGTGTGAAGTTTTTACATGGATTTGGTAATGATAACTGATGAAGAGCAGGAATGGTAGTAGTTTATATTTAATATTCAGTGGTTTCTGTGCTGTTTTCTTATTTTTAGGGTATTGTTTGTAGTTTTCTTCATTTATTTTAGTGTGTCTTTTAGGGTCATTAGATTAGGTTTTTATTTATTAGTTTACTCATATATATTACTGATTGTCATTGTTAACAGGAGTTTTTGACAATGAAATAAATCATACAGGCTGTGTGCTGTCTTCTCCACCTTACTTTTTTTATTTTTCTTTTATAGTTTCTCTCTCATTTTGTCTAAATTCTTCCCTATAAAAATTCAATGATTTGTCAATTTTCTTATCGTTTATTTATTTCAAGAACTCATTGTCATCAATTGGCATTAGAACAACCTCATTATTTGTTTGTTATGTGCTATTGCTGCACCAATTGCTGACCTAGTTTCTAGAGTGGTACTAATAGACGAAGGATGAGGGTGATCTATATTGAGATATAAACAATGGTCAAATGCATTTTATATTTTGAATAGGTCCAGACTTGTAATGTGGTAATAAAACCAATAAATTTGGAAAGAGTAGGGGGTTGCAAACCTAGTAGCAAAGTCTGTTATTTAATCTGCAAATATTGTGAATGTTTTTCTTTCTTCATCTTGTTTAACAAGGATTTGACTTCCTTAGGCCAAGGTTTTCCTTCTTGATCTAAGTCTTGGGAGAGCAGAAGCTGGATCTCCCAAGTGGATGAAATTTATGGTCTCAGCAGAATCTCAAAGATATTTTTGTATTACAAAGATACACTCATCATTTTTACATCCTGTCGAAACTCAAATGTTTGCAAGAAATTGAAACCAACTTCTTGTTAGTTTGTGATGACAAAGCACATAAATGAATGTGAATTTATTTCCAAATACATACCCGACATTATCTTATGTTTTCAAACTTAGAGGTTCAGTAGGTTTAGTAGATTGTATGGTTTGTTATTACAAACTTGTTGTCAATGATTGAAATTTTTTAAGGTATATTATATGTTTTTTATCTGGTTTTTCTCTTAACTATTTATGGTACTGGAGATGGCTGAAATTTCAATCTCTTTGACATCTCTTTTTAAAATTTTATCCGCAAATGTCTAGGATGGTGATAATATATATCTATCATTGACTGAGATTCATTTTTTACTGCTCTGAATTAGGATGGTGCATATGGAATAAGCAGGCATGAAAGACAACATGAAGAACAGAGTCATATTGTTAAAGAAGAGGAGTCTGTGTTGGATAATCATGACAATGAGAATAATACTTGTGCAAAATGCGAGCTCAGTGGGAAGCTTTTGTGGGTACCTTTATTTTGTCATATCAATGATTTTATACTTCTGTTCCTTCTCTAATATGATATATTTTTTTGTTTCAAGATGACATTTGGAGCTGTGAATCAAATTTGCCTTTCTGTGTTTGAGAGAGTTAGAAAATGCTTTTTAGCTTTTGATCAATTATGCTACTAGGTGGACTATCATATTCATTTTAAAATCTGTAGTTTGTACTTTAGTTCTAGTAAACTAAAAATTCGTTTAATTTAGAAACTTTATTTGTACTGAGTTATCCTCATATGAGGAGTCTGCTGGTTATATTGCCTTGTTTCATTTTTAGATGATTGATGTTGCCCCTAGTTTGCTTTCTTCTTTGTGTTAGTCTGTCAAATTTAGGCAAATAGGCTGACGATAATTCCTAGACTAGGTAGGTTTTGATGATCCTAGAATAGAAAACTAATTCTATCTTCCAATAACTACCACAAAATCATTAGGGTTATTAATTTCATCACTAGGAAACATCATTAGCCAACTGAATAATAAGAACAAAGGGACTTGCTGAACTTTTTGAGAAGAAAAATCATCTGAACGAGAATTGTGAAAGCCTAAGTGAGGAATGCACTTAGTTGGTCAATTCAAGACAAAAAGTACTCTCAAATTGCTATTTAACCTATTGAACACAAATGTAGCCATTGCTGCCGTGACTGATTCATGTTGGTGTAACTATCAAGAGTTTGGTTGATGAACACTGTCTCTATGTTTATTTATGCTAGAAGACTGCCAAATGGAAAAACTAGTTGTTTCTGGGAAGAAGCCCTTGTAGAAAGTATTCATCCAAATATTATGGATGTTAGTGATTGACGATCATTTGATCCAGTTCTAAGTGTCATTTATAATGGATGTAGTGCTCCGAATTCATGTGGTTTCTTTATTTTCATCATTAGGCAGTTTTGCTGCTGAACCTATTTGATTTGTGTTTTTAGGTGCTGTGACGCGAAAGGCTGTGTCAAAAGCTACCATCTATCTTGTCTTGATCCCCCTTTATCACTTGTTCCACTTGGAGCTTGGTTTTGTCAGGCTTGCTTGGTAAAGAAGACTAAGTTGGGTATTTATTCAGTATCTCCTGGAATGGAGGCTATATGTGATAGCAAAGAAATTTATAATGAAGGTTGTAATTTTCATATCATAAATGGTTCTTCTTATGTTGATAACTTGCTATTCTTTTGGTTTGTTCATTGTGTATATGGTTTTTGAGGTGATGTTATATAGTTTCAGGGAAGCTAGAAAAGCAATACTTTGTGAAATACAAGGGCCTTGCTCATGTTCATAATCGTTGGGTTCCAGAAAGGCAACTTTCTGAAGAAGCTCCTGCTCTGATTGACAAGTTTAAAAAGAAAGGTTGGAAGAATAAGGTCAGACTGACTGCTTATTAGAGGCTATGTAGTGCGTGAGCTGGTACTATTTTTTGTCTTTTAACTGTTGAAATTATTAAAATGAGCTGTAGGTAACTATTGGTTAAAATTTGCCTTAGATTTGTCTTGATACAGCTCGGTGAGTTGAAAATTTGCCACTTAATTAGCTAACATGATTTCCCATGCATACTCCTAAAGTCCATGTACTGCTTTATTTTAAGATCTGTGTGGGCATTTATGTTATTTGTTTGTCTCTTAACTGTTGAAACTATTAAAATGATCTTTAGGTAAATTTTGGGTTAATTTTTACCTCAGATTTGTTTTGATACGGCTTATTGAGGTGAATATTTTCCCACATTTATATTTATCATGATTTGTGTCTATGCTGGGTGCAGCTTGTTGTGATTTTCTGTCAAGGATGTCACTTAATAGGCAAATAGATATGCCCACCCACACTCTGTGTATTGCTCTATTTTAAGACTTGCAGATATATATTGTATTCGTTTTGATGTATAAAACTTCGTCCAGGCCTTAAGTTGGAGTTCTGATTGGCTAATTCCCCAGCGTTTGTTGAAAAAAGAGCAATAACGCTTTTGAAGGGGGCAGATTCCCTTATAGAAGAGAGTCCGAAAATCACCAGCCTACCTTGTGAGTGGCTTGTTAAATGGAAAGGCCTTGGTTATGAAGGCTGTACGTGGGAGTTGGACAATACACCTTTATTTACGTCTTCGGAAGCAATATTACTCAAATCAGATTATGAGCAGCGGATGAGAAGAGCAAAGGAGTATTCTAATCATAAAAGAGTTGAAAAGGTTTGAGTATTAAATGCTCCTTTTCTTTTGTGTTATTTGTCTAATTTGTGCTGCAACTAGGGGCTTTTCTTTACCTCTTGTGACAATATTTGCTTGTTTCTTTTGATAATACGTGTTTTTGGCAATATTATGTTACTTTTTCTTTTCTTTTATAGCAAATGACGGAACCAGCTCAAAAGCTGATGCTAGAACATATAAGGTCTAGTCATATTGAGATTTTATTTTACTCTAGGATTTGACTTCTAGCATATAAATATGGCTGGAAACCTTTATTGTTGAGCATATTTTGATGATTTGAATAATATTCTTACTTTGGCTTATGTATTTATTAGGGGACTGCACAGGAGTGACTAGTTTTTGTCGCCCATGTCTTCCCACATCCTTCTTCTCCTATCCTTTTCCAATTCCATTGCCTCATATCAAAATTCTACCTTATTTTGTGATTATAAGGCTTCTTATTTCTAATCTCTTGATTTTTTTGTTGTCTGATACTGCATTCACCTCCATAGAAAACATACACATAGAATCTTGTATGTTTCTCTTTATTTAAAATGAAACAATTTTTCTTATAAGATTTGGGGTTCCTAATTGCCGCTGCAGACCACATTGATATATAACGGTTGTTCTCCTTTCACTTGATGAATATAATCTACTTGTTTTCAAGGCGCCTTTTGGTCTGATTATGTTGTTTGTTGCTTCTATTGGTTCTTGTTTTGATCATCTAAGTGAGATTTTGGATTTTG
The DNA here is from genome assembly GCA_033002965.1 of Piper betle. Taxonomy (NCBI): domain Eukaryota; kingdom Viridiplantae; phylum Streptophyta; class Magnoliopsida; order Piperales; family Piperaceae; genus Piper; species Piper betle. Next base: position 15,155 of record JAURVB010012319.1, read on the forward strand.
GTACTTTTGTTTTAATATATAAAGGCTTTAAGTTTTTAGGTTAAGATTTTCTACTTACTGAATTGGTCTATGTTTATTAAAGTTAATATTTCAAATTGTTCTGAATATCTATTAAATGTTTGAATTTCCTATGTAAGTTTTGTTAAAGCTTTGTGATTCATACTGGGTGGGGCTTACAAGCTCGTTTGTTTTTGCCTTTTGGAAGATACTGAATTCTAGAGAAGGACCTTTGCCTACAGCTTTGGAGTTGCCTGGGATTGCAAGTGCTGAACTTGTAGAAGAATACCTTACTTCTGTTAACAAGATTCTCGAGTTCTGGTACAGATGCCAAAACACTATCGTTATTGATGACAAGGTATACTCTTGTAAGGCCAACGGTTTTTACTTATATATTTACTCTTCCTTTCTGTATCATGTTAGTAGTAAGTGGTAATTTTGTAAGACATCTTGCTCAATTATCTATTACCTTCTACTGTTTTAAACAATCTATGGGTTCGTGGAGTACACTTTTTCATTTATGGCCTTGATGTGATGATAAATAAATAGCAAAGTAGATATTAACCTTCTACTGTTTTTCCATAAATATCCATTAGCACTGGAGTGCACTTGTTAGAACTCACTATACCTGCGGCAGTGGTGTGTTTTACAATTCTACTGGGTTGTTTGCTGGTGTCTAGACCTCGGTCTAAAATTCTCTGGATATGGGATCAAGGGATCTGCATGGTAGGTTGTCTAGAAGTCTGGTGACTGAGATATTTAATTGCTAGCTTCTGTTTGAGCTAGATATTGCACATGCTTAGTTATAATTGGTGTACTTATTATTCAAATTGTAGATCCTCAAGGAATTACGTTATTGGGAAACCTTTGTACCAGTTTGATATGAATTTTAATTTTTTAGCATGCTTTGCCAATTTTTCTTTTTGATATGGTGTTTCATGACGCAGTTTAAAAAATATAACTCTTTTGGGTATTGTGGTTCACTTGCAAAAAATAATCTTAGGTTTTTCTTGAGTGATTGTGGCATAGGACTAGTATTGGAAAGAGAGGTCTATGGATGTGAAACATCATTATATGCTGGTTGTGGTTGACTACTGCAGTTGTGGGTATACAAGTCAAATCCAAACATGAGAAATTTGTATTGGTATATGACATCTATTTGGTTTTTTTCTTCAGGAGCGTGTAGTGAAAATAGTCTTGTTCATCCTGTCCTTGAAGTCTTATGTGCCATTTCCCGTGCTTATAATCTCCGCTTCTCCATACCTTGCTCAATGGGAAGCTGCATTCATGCAGTTCGATCAATCTTTGAATGTTGTAGTTTATGCTGGTGACAAAAACGTGAGGAGTAATATACAGATGTTGGAATTTTATGAGGATGGTGGTGGTGTTATGCTTGAAGTACTTCTTTCAACGCCTGAGGCTATCCTAGAGGTATTCTGTGGAATCCATGTATATGTTTTTATGATATACTGCCTTTTTAAAAGCCTTTTATCTTATAACTGGAAGAATTTGGTTTAAGAGGTTCAATGTTGGGATTTTCCTTATTACTCATTCCATATAGTTATTCTCTTAAATTTAGTTTGTGATTTTTTTCCTTCAAATTTTATTCATTCCTTAAAATTTCCAGAAGTATTTGACAAGAAGTGGGTGTATTTTTGCAGGATTTGGATAGTTTGAAGCACATTGATAGCTGGGGAGTGATTGTTGTGGATGTTTCCTACATGTCTAAATTGTTGGAATATCTGGAACAAATTAGAAATCTGTCATCAGATTTTAAGCTGCTTCTTGCAAGTGGTCAAATTAAGGCTCGTGTCTTTCACATTCTTTGCTGTATATTTTATTGTTTTTACTTGAATGATTGACATTTTCTTTAAAAAAATCATTAACATTTTGGTGGGCTTTTCTTTGGTTTTTTTAGGACGATGTGCTCTTCAGTATCCTATCTTTTTTAGGCGAAGAAAATATTGAGCATATGGATCCAAATGACAATGCTGTTGAGCTTGCTATTATTAAGGAGAAGTTAACTCAACTAGTTGCTTATGAGCATAATACAGCTCAGCCAAAGTTCTTAGAATATTGGGTTCCTATCCCACTCTCAAATGTACAACTTGAGCAATACTGCTGTATATTACTCGAGAATTTTTTCTTACTTCGATCATGCTTGAAGAATGATCTAGTTTGCATCTTGAGCGATGTGCTCAAATCTGCCCGGAAGGTGGGATTCAAGTTTTATATGTTTTTTAGGAATCATATTTTCTGGCCTGCTATTGAGCATGGCCATTGTAGATCCTTTTGTCCTACAGGTTGTCAGTTTGTCAAATAATGTATTTCCATTACAGTGTGTTGATGTCTGTATTGTTGGTTGTAGTGCTGTGAACACCCATATTTGGTTAACCCGACTTTACAGACTGCACTCACCGAAGGCCTTCCAGAACTTGAATATTTGCACATTGGAGTAAATTCTAGTGGCAAGCTTAAATTTCTTGATAGGATTCTTTTTGAGATGAAAAATCAAGGGCAAAGGGTGTTGATCTTGTTTCAGGTAAGCAAATTATGTGATTAGAGTTGATTTCTTGGTCCATTAAAATTTGATGGCATCTTGTTTTTTTTAGTGTTTAGTCACCCTTGGTGGTCTTACGAACATGTATATTAGTCCAGAAACAGTTGACTATCAGCTGCATGAATATTGAATTTTTGGGCCGACGTGTTTTACTTTGCAAGTCAGGATCATAGGAGTTTTTTATTTTTGCTTTGGTGTTTTATATGACAGACAGTTATCGGAGCTGAGAAGATCTCTATTGGTAATATTTTGGATGATTTTATGAGGCAAAGATTTGGTGAGGAAACTTATGAGCGAGTTGACTTTGGAGTGGCTAAGGGAAGAAGGGACGCTGCACTGAATATGTTTAATAATATCAAACAAGGAAGATTTGTGTTTTTACTTGAAATCCGTGCTTGTCGTTCTTGCATTAAACTTTTCTCTGTTGATGCTGTCATAATCTTTGGCAGTGAATGGAGCCCGATAAATGATTTGAAAGCATTGATGAGGATTCACATTGACTCGGCATCTGAAAAGCTTAAAGTATTTAGGCTATACACACCATTTACCTTGGAAGAAAAGTTGTTGTTGTTGGCCAACGAGGATGGTGCTAGTCCTGATTTTAGTTTGCAGAATGTCAGTCCTGCTACCTGTCGTGCACTGCTCACTTGGGGTGCCTCTTATCTGTTTCAAAAGCTGGATGAGTTCCATGATTCTAGTAAATTAAAAACTTCTGAAGCTTATTCTTATTGTGTGGACTTAAATGATGTTGTCAGAGAGGTTCTAATTACGCATAAGAACACCAGTATGAAGGAAACCATTAAGCAACTACTCACTGAAGTTCAGTATAATGGAACGACATATTCTCTTCAAGGTTCATTGGTTGGTTTGGCTGATATGCAAGGGAAAGATGATGATGTGCCTTCAACTTTTTTCTGGTGCAGTTTGTTAGAGGGAAGATCTCCACAGTGGAAATATCTGCCAGCGACATCGCAAAGGACCCGAAAAAAGACAACGTATTATATTGATGAGGCTACAGAAATAGAAAGAGATGAAATACGAAAGAAGCGTCAGAAATCAGGTAGCAGCACTGTGGAGCCAGTCACTCTAAAAATATGGAATGAAGGGCGAAAGCAGGCCTTTTTCTGGCAAAAGGAAGATAGTTATCCTTCCTTTTCTTCTTCAAAGGAAACTACTACAAACTTAAGCGGCCCAGAAAAGGAAGAAGGTAAACAGTCGTTCGTTGAAAATTTGTTGCATTTTTTTCTTTCTTATGACATTTGTAATTCAATAAACTTGAATCAATCTTGCAGCTTTTGTAAGAAAGGTTGACGATAGGACAGAAGACATGCATGGATCAGACTTGATTCCAGGCACAATTTCTACTCTTTCAGAAAATGCTGTCATTCGTTTGGTTGAATCTGAAGAAAGTAGAAATTTACGTGATGCTCAAAGGGCTCTTCATATTCAGTTGAAGCCGGTGTTATCACAACTATGTCATATTTTTCGGCTACCGGTAGTTATTTCCAAAAGACTCCTTACAATTTGATAATATTTTCTTTTCATACGAAAATTGTTTTATCATCATGATATCTATACCTTGTGGTTCATGTTCACTTTTAATAATTTCTTTTTATTGCGAAATTTCTTTATTCTGTATTAGTTTGATTTTTTTATATTAGGAAGGGCATCCGGCCATCTAAAATTTTGCTATTTGTAATTGCATAGATCCTAGTTCAGGATCCATGTCTCCAGACCCATTGGGTATTAGGTGGAAGAATAAAATGTTTATTCTTTTTTATGTTTTCTTTCCTTTAATCCAAAAATTACCATCACTTCTCACATATGGGTGAATGGCAGAATATGTAGCTTACTTTTTTGGGTAAGATAAAATTTTTATTTGAGGCTCCCTAAATGATAAAACGATAGAAAAATCCTTCACGAGATGGAAAGAACAAGAATTCTAAGACAACACTTGAGGGATATCATTCAATATCTGAAATAAAAAGTCAAAGGATAATGATCTTATGCGTGTCTTGCTGTATTCTAACACCTTTGAAAGTCCTATTGGGTTTCACATGAAACGGAAGCCAGTAGTTTGTAAAAAGTGGCTTGAGAAGATGACATACGTGCTTGTTTTGGGTGCAGAAAGTGCAAACCATCTAATCTTATCATCAAAAGAATTAGTTTAGCGAAATGGCATTTTTGGAAGGTTTTGTCAACAAACATGCTTGCTAAATGAGCATTGGGAGGATAAATGATGTTTAGATTCTGGGTTAGGTCTCACAGAGTGAGCATCCATTGCCAAGGTAAAACCTGTGTCTTGTAGGGTGTCCAAAATCACTCAAAGCATGACAATAAACTCATTTTTTGATCAAATAAGAGAGTACAATGGCATGCCAGCCAAAAGGTGGCATAAAAAATTCCAGCAACTGGCCTGCAACTATTGAAGGAATATTGGCCTATGACAGATAACCAACAAAATCATCAATATTCGAGAGGGTAGGTTGACAGCGTATGAAAGTGGGATTTGAAGATAAAATAGAATTTGGATAGATAAGAGGTAGAATAGAGGGTAGGAAGATGGAGAAAACCTAACAATTTGGGAGCTTGGGAGAGATAGAACTGCCAATGCTTGAAAAATTTTGGGGGACGGAGGATGACACTTGTATTCCACCGAAGTTCTCATTTGTCTCATTTGTTAAAACTAATGTCTACAATGATGGAAGACTCATTTATATACCTCACCAAACATCTCAAATTAAAATGACGAAAATTCCAAGAAAACCTTCTTAAATTTAAAAATTGCATGAAACTCCCTAAAATAACATAACTACTTAAAGTTACTAAAGACCCATTAAAGAAAACCAAATATTATTCTACTCCCCTACATCATAGGGGTGTTTTTATTTAGGATATGTAAAACTTCCTCTAAGATTTTGTTATCTGCTGTGAAGACCAAAAACCATTGATAATGGATTGTGAAACTGTGATGTGATGGGTTGATGGCTCTATTACCGGAACTTAGGAGGAGAGGACAATGATTGAGCCAAGGGTTGAGACAAGTGAGCGTGCTCCTCTCGCTGCCAATTAGTTAAAGGCACCCATGAACAAGTTTTTCTAAATGATAGTTGTTGTTATTCTAAACACGAGATCTGATGTTAAGATGCATGGGCGAGATAGAGCTCTTACCTGATCATAAACTCCATGAAGCAACTTCATCCACAAACTGCTCATAGGGATGTCATAAGAATGGTTGTGTACCTGTATGCATTCTTGTTGTGTAAGCATGAACAACTTAAATGTGACTGCAGATAACTTTGGCTTTAGAATAATGTTTCAGGTGTGAAAAACTGTAAATGCAAAGTTGTTTGACGTTACATTAAGTGTTCGTTGTCTACATGAATTGATTAAATGCAATGTGGCAGCATCCTGACGGTCTTAATAACCTCGGTGTTAGAATACTATTTAAGGTGTGAATAACTCTAAATGCAAAATTGTTTGATGTTACATTAAGTGTTTTTTGTCTACATGAATTGATTAAATGCAATGTGGCAGCACCTCTGATGGTGTTCCTGTGAGTGGATGCATAAAAATTCCGCTTAGCATATTTATTGTGTTTGAGCCTTTTACCTGTCTCTTACATTTGGAAAGAGCTGTTTTTAACAGGATAAATCTGTGCTCAAGCTTTTAGTCAGAAATGCTGCTTTTTTTAATATCCTGGCTGACCTAAATATTGTTTCCTTTTATGTTCAGGATAATGTAAAGGATATGGCTGAAATGCTTCTCGAATATATAATGAATACCTACCATATAAATAGTGATGCAAAAAGGATATTGGATGCTTTTCTTTTGTCTCTGGTAAGCCACTAAATCTGGATCGCTTCAATTATCATATCTTGCAAATATAAACCATTTGGATATGGCTTTTACATGGTTTCAATTTGTGGGTCCTAAATAGATGAATGACTGTGCAAGTCAAGCGTTTAATATTTGATTAAATATTTTTAGTTTAACTGAAGATTCTCCACCTCAAATCTCTAATTTGTGGTTGCCAGAATAGATCTAAGAGAACTTGAGATCTTGCTTATTACTCAGATAATGACAAGTGAGCATTTAGGGGTTGTTGGTACTTGGTTGTCATTCACGCATTAAAAATCCAAGCACGTTGCATTGTGATTGTTGGTGGTTGAGCAAGATTTACTTCTAAGGCTCAAGCTGAAGATTATTCTTGAAAACCCATTGACTCACACAAGAGCCAGTAGTGAACAATGGGAAGGGTTTGCATGCTCCTCAAGTTTGTACTTATAAACTTTATACCAGCTCTGATGAGAAACAGATTATGGAAAATGGAGGGAAGATATGAGAATTTTGGGGGGAATGGTCAGATCCAAGGACAATGAGGAAGGGAAGAGGTCATTGCTGGAATTCACCGGTTCACGGAAAAAGAAGCTAGAATACCCAAAATACCTAAAACTTATTCTGATGATGCAAATTCAACATTTCATAGGCATAATTGACTTTTAGCATAATTTAAATTCAAAAATTTAAGTCTAATAAAATCTCTGAAAAATGAGACTTGCACAAGAAGACCTTAATGTCCATTAAACTAATTACTCTACCCTTAAAACTACTATACTTGTTCTGAAACAAAATCAAACTAATCTTGAGGTTAGTGGTTTGGATATGACCCAAACATTTGAGCCAAGCAAATAGTTCCATCCCTTGGATGTCCCTCCATTTTTTAAGAATTTTTACAGATAGAAAAAGCTTGCTTTCATTCTTGTTGGATTGTTTGGTTTAGTTTAGAAAAGGTTATGATTAAATTATTCCTTTTCTGCATAACTTGATATTAATTATATTTTCTGAATTTTTATGAAAGGAATACTGAAACATCTTGGCTCTTAAGTTATCTAAGTTAAGAACTATAGGTTAACTTATTTGCATGAGAGTTTAACTTCTCAGATCATATTAAGATGAAAAGATTTTTCTTTTTCACTTTCTTTTAAGCTGTAATATTTATTGAATTAAACTGTGTATGTGCACTTATGGAAACCTAATTTTAATTGTTTTAATTTTAGTGTTGGATAGCGGTGTCTTTGACAAGATACAAGTTCAATCGTGATGAATCATTTTTGCTTGCCAAAAATCTTCTTGGATTTGAATGCAAAGAGCAGGAAGCTGTATCTGTTTATTCAAAGCTGAAGAGCTTAAAGAAAAGGTTTGTAAAAGAAACACGCTTACCTGAAAATACAACTGATTTGAATTCTCAAGAAAAGCAGCCTATGGCAGGCATAGATCCATTTCTAGCAAAGGAAACGGGAGGGCAGTCAACAGGCCAACAAGATGTAGGAGAGGCAGAAGTGAGAGCTTCTGTCTCTGAGCAAATCATAGTTGATCATCTTCATGTTTATGGAGGTGCAACTGAGGATGTAGGACAAAAAGGTGACAGCAAACGCTCACCGGATTTGGACACAGGAGGTGACTCAGAGCAAGCACATGTCTTGAATGGAGCTTGCGATCAGATCGAGCTGATTTGTAAGGCTCGGAATGAGGAAATTCAGAAGAGACAACGGGATGAGATCAAGCATTTCAATGACGTTAGAGAAGGACTAATGGAAAATCTCAAAAGCAAGTATGGCTTATCTGTTTGTTTCTCGTTAAAATTTGAGAAACTTGTTTGGCATATGGACAAGTGTTTTGGAAAACTTACTGATAAACAGCGGGAGGCAAGAGATATGGAAAGAAGGTTAAAAGCTCGGTGGTTGCAGGATGCAAGAGCAGGGTCTTTAATTCAGTCTTTTGATGGGATTCCTTTATCAGAAACTCAGTTCAATTTCGAAGAACTAAGGATCAGTGCTGAAAGTATTGTGTGTGAGGATTGTGAGGATACAGTTTCCACATCTGGCACTTCTTGTCCTACTGTTGAAAGTGGCAATACTAGCATGCTCAATCACAACAAGTGTCAGGTAGCTTGAATCTTATTACAAATATTTGCATCTTCTGTAAGATTGATTAGCTAATTGAATGCTTTACCGGTTGGTCCTACAAATCTTTACTTAAGAGAGGCATTCATAATGAATGATATAATTTTCCAGATGCTGGTTATGCATGTTAGACTGACAACTATATTGACAGGTACCTTCAGTAGGGCATGTAAATGCATCAGCTGGATATGCAGCATATGTAGATGCTTCTGTACAAGAATGTGCAACACTGTCCCTTGTTGAACAGCGTGCTGTAAGTATGGGCGTTCCACTTTTTGTTGGATCCCCTCAGCGTGATGCAGAGAGAGCTAGGGTTAGTCATGTTTTACAGAGTAATTCACAAGAAGTAGCCATGTCTGTGTTGCACTCTGTCGATCAACCAACTGCACAATTTCAGCAATCAGGAAGATCTCAAGTGCCCACAGAAACAAGGGCAAATACAATTGCAGCTGTTATTTCAGAATTTAGTAATCACCCTCCGCAGACTCCTGTTCTGAATGTTACTACTCATGGACCACAATTTTTTGCAGCAGATCCACTTCAAAATGAACTTGAAAAAATTCACCGTCAAAAGGAAATAGCTACTAAAATGACAGATGATGAGGTTTTTATTCTAGTCTTCACCCATTGCTTACACATCTGTAGGTGCTTCATTGTTTTGTTTGCCATGGGCCTTATTATTTCATTGTTCGTTACTCTTTTTATGTTTCTGTCACCTGAACAGAAGGAGCAATTAAGCAAAGAGTGGGAGAAGGAAGTTGAAGAGATCAACAAGAAGTACAAATCTTTGATTCAAGATGCAGATGTGAGGCTCCAACAGACCCACGAGACTTTAGACCTAAATTCTAGAAGGGTTTTCCTAAGTCGCATTTTAGCAGAGGCATACAAGTATAAATCTGCAAGTCCCAAGGTGCCACTGCAAGCTGCACAAGGTAAAATAGAGGGCTTATTGATTTGTTTAAAAAGTTTTATTGTATTTCAGATTTTATTTTGCTTAAGAGTTTTGTTTTTTAATTTGAAGTTTAATTTTTAAGTTGTTTCTTTTACAAATTGGACTTTAATTAGTAGTAGTCTTTAGTGGAAACTCTACAACTAGATTTATATAGGGGACTCATAAATTTTTTTCCGTGAGGTTAACATCCTATGGGTCGTTGATGGATACCTATGAATGGAATCCAATTACTTGACTATAGGCTTCAACAATGATACTCTATAAGCCCTCTATACTCAAGCTTGAACAAGCATAAGCGGCAAAACAAAGGAGCGGCGGCGTAGGTAAAGGAAACTCTAACTTTATTCATTCAATAATCATAATAATGAAAATTATACATGACAACTACCCCTATATGATATAATCCGTGATTAAACAATTTTGTAATGACTAATATTCCCACTTATAGTGACACTGCTAATATAATTAATTATCAAATTGACCAAAATACCCCTAATTCATAATACATAAACAAAGAAAATAAATTATAATCAACCAAGGCTTATTTTGGGAAACTTCTTATTCTAATATAACTAGGAGACTATTAAAATGCATAATACCCTCTATCTAAAATTTTGCCATTTTCAAGTGCATAAATCTTAGTTTAGGATCCATGCCCCTAACACCCTTTGGGTATCAGGCAAAAGAATAAGAAGAATTGTTTGTCATCATACTCCCTTGGCTGAAAAGAACTTGTCCTCAAGTTCTAATGGAAGTCATTCCGTTAAATACTTTGCATCATACAATGATGAGTTGAATTATGCGTCACCAATCCCCTCTTCTGAAGCAAAACTCGTTCTCGAGTTTGTAGCTTCATATTTTGGCTAACAATAAACTTGTATTTGAGAGATAAATTATTCATCTAATTACTCCAAAATGTTGAGTTCGAAATTGAAAAATTAGCTTTTGAATCAGAAGCTTCTTCGAGTGATCATCGATAACATCTTGATATTATGGATATAAGGCTTTTCAATCAACAAGTCGGGTTTAGATTAAACTCTAATATCTTAAAGTAGTGAGGATGAAAATTCTTCAAACTCTTTTGTAACAATCAAATCAAGGATTTCCTCTTGTGGCTCTTTAGCTGTAGTATCTGTACATTCAAGTGTATCAACTTTAAGAGAAATAGGATGAGAAAAATTGTCTAACACTTGAGTTTCAACTTCATCTCGAGGATATGTACTCGAAGTATTTGCAATTGGATTCTCAATAGCGGCAATCTGAACATTGTTTGAAAGAAATGATCCCCCCTTACAAATCATGTTCTTAAGACATCAGTCGTGCTCTTCTTTGATTCTCCTTTCCCTCTTCCATCTTTTCTGAGCCCGCCAACAACAGTAAGCCGCTGCTTCCAGCAGCTGCTGATCACTGCTGTTTTGTTACCCTTCTGTTGACAACTTTTGTCAGTTGTGTATTTTGCATGTGGATGGGATTGTAACATGGTTCATACTGTTTAGTCAAAGCAGTTTCCACTCAAGTTTTGCCAACATTCAGGGCTTTGAATTTTAGTATTAACTATTGCGTCTCAATAATGTGGATCATCAGTCTGTAGCCACAGAAGAATTTGTGAAGATGAATTTGCAGCTTTGATGATAGCTTTAGTTGAGTTCAATGACTGAGGCATGGCTTCATGCTTTGAGAAGGGGTATGACAAACTCTACCATAAGCATCCCATATGCATGAATCATAAAGATATCCTCTTTTTGATGCTTAAATTAGATTTTGGAGAAGCTAATGATGGGGTGCCATCTAACTAGTGCTTACAGAAAGAAACAATCAAACAGGCATAAGAAAAGAAGCGCAAGTTGCACAAAACAATGGCCCATGTAAACATGATGGGGAGAAACTTATGATGGGGAGAGCTGCCATCAAACCAGTACTTAAAGAAAAAGAAACGGTCAAACAAACAGAAGAAAAGAAGCACAAGCTACACAAAACAATGCTGTAGAGATGTGGAGATGACTATGGTTATGGAATCTGACTGCAAAAAGGATAAAGTCTTCAGATGGAGAGGCAAAGAGAGGAGGATACGAGGTTGTCAAAAAGGGAGGGTAGTGCAAAAAAAAACGTAGAATGTGAAGCCCTCTATAAATATGAACTCAATAAATCTTTAAGTAGAGAGTGTATAAAATGTTAAGCTCACACAGTAGGAATAATCATCAATGAGGATAAAAGCTATCATGGGATCACATGTATTCGAAGTTTGAACTCCATCCCATAATTCTAGGTATTCATTAACAACCATCATCAAATTTAGTAGTTATCTAACCTAGAAAAAACAACGTTGAGATTAGTTTCCCTTAATTTAATTGTCTGCAAATTGGTGATCAACCATAATTTGTAGGCAAAACATTGCAGAGGGTGGTGACTTAAGGAAAGGCACCTCATGTTGACATATATGATCACATGGATGGCCATCGTGAAAGGTCACCCCTAGACTTCCTGCCCTTTAATTTGTATTATGATTCACATTATAAAGGGGTTCTTATTTACGGGTATAATATTTTTTTAAGAACAAATTTAGGGTAATTGCGTCCGATTGGATTTATTTTGCCTTAAATAAAACCAAGATTGTAGTTGACATGATTTTGAACTCACGGTCATGCTACCATCAAGTGGTAATACTTTGACATTTTCCTAATTTTTTATTCTATGCAACTTTGTGAATAATTGCTTCCAGATATGACACATATTTCAGGTAGTTGAACTGAAAATTTTGAATTGTTATTGATGCACTAAGTCTTAGGGATATTAAATCTTAGGGAATGAAGAACTCTGACCTTAATGCTTTAATTCTGCAGGGATGTCCCACACTGCTCAGCAGTCATCTTTGATTACTAGTTCGGTACCTCTGACTTCTCATAGCGAAGTGAGAGTGGTAGGGTCTGCTCCACCACGTCAGGTGGTCCAGCATTCGTCTGCACTCTTCTCTGGTGATCCGTTGTCTCAACAGTTACCAGTGATTTCTCGAACATCTCTCCAAGTAGGTGCAGAGATGCGAGCAACACCACCCCATCTTCAGATGCGTATTCCCAGTTCTACTACGGAATCAATTCCATCGTCTCTTTTTAACAGTCCACTGCTTAGGCAAATGGATGATCATCCAAGATCCACAGCCCAAAACTTAGTTCCCGCTCCATCAGACCCTGTATTACTTTCTAATACAAGTTTTGATGCTTGGCTCACCTCCCAGAAGGGGCAGGCTTCTAGGAGTAGGCCCTTTGATCCTGCGATGAGTGGTTTGAGGGAGACTCGCAGAGACAATGTTGTTTGTTTATCTGATGAGGAGTAATACAGGAGGCATTAATTTTTGGTTTTTTGTCTTTTTTATGGGCATATATGTGTAACATATAGGTTCTTCAATAGTCCTCTTCAAAGTAGTCAGGCCTGGATTAAGCATGCAGCATTTAAAAAGCTTAGTCCTGTTCAATCTTTTGTAAATGTTCCATTAATTTTGTAAGTCCTATTCCTATCTCTGGTAAATAGGATGTAATTTTGCTCCGAAAAACGGAAATAGGTGTTTGTAAATAATTTATATTAGACATACCATTACTGTCTATTGTTACGTTGTACAATAGTGGGTTATAGAAGCCATCAATTGACTTATAACTAACCAAAATCGTGATTTTGTTTACTTTTTGTTACTCGGGAGAAAATATAAAGAGAAGTGTAGCCAATAGCAGGGTGGATTGCAAACTTTTATAAGTTGAAATTAGTTGAATTAGTAGGTGTCTATACTGTAGTGCCAATGATTTAGCTGCTCGAACTGAATCATTGTATTTTTGCTGGCTTATAGTTTGAAGGTTGTTTCGTCTTCGGATAATGGTGCGGGGTAGATGACGAGCTTTATTTCAATCAAGAAACATAGAAAACCAGGGGTAAACAAGTGTAAAAAACACAATTTTGTAAATACATGAATGGTTACCCTTTCGGTGAATATGTTTCAACATCGGTGGACTAATGCTTTGTTGCTTGAACGCGGATAACAAAAATAGAACGCAAATCTTCACCATTTACAATCTTTAGCAGATTGGAAGAGGGGCGGCGATATCACCTTCTCGCCGGTCAAGAAACTGGTCTTGAGCTCCTCCTTCAAACTTATTCAATGGGTATGATCTGCACTCCTCGATCCTGTTAGGGATGGATGATTTCCCATTCTTAAACTCAATTCTGGCGTTCTCAACTTCCTTGGGGAGTTGGGTCTTGATCTCCTCCTCAAAGGCACCAATTTTCTGAAAGATGGAAGTGCTGGCATCCTTCTCCTTCTCCCCATTGGCCATGGCATGCCCTACCAGCGCATTCCTAAGCTTCTGCATTAGAGGATAAGTAGAGCTGCACGGGTCATCGACGTAGGCAAACACTTCCTCCCCTCCACCACCTTGATCAAATCTTTCTCCGACTCCTTGGTAAGCACCCTCTTCGCCACTTCCAACCACAATGTTCTTCACAGCTGCCTTGAGGTTCTCCTCCAAGTGCGTCGAGTCTATTGCCTGGCACAATGCCACAATGTAGGTAGCTGACATGAGCTTGAGAATGTCCACCGCCTCCGCCGTCTTCCTCGACGATATCAGCCCCAAGGAGTTCACATCCTGGGTGTGCTGCTCCGCTCTCTGGACGTGGTTGGCCACCGGATTGCCCAAGCACTGCAATTCCGAGCAGTAGGTGGCCACCCTACGTCCTTCCTCCCAAGATTCCAGCATTCAAGTACCTGGTTTTATATCGATCGTAAATAATATTTATATTTTATTAGATATTTATCCAATGTTTGTGCACCTTTTATGTGTTGAAATATGCTTAATTGATAATATTCTGCGAGCTTTGAACAAAGTAATAAATCATCCAAATTTTCAACCTGATATATTAAGACTGCTACAAATCAACTATATCCAACCTTCAGAGATAAGGTGTCCGAACAAAGAAGACGTAGGCCATCGGCTCCTTGCCAGGCTAATCTGATTGCCCTGTGGCAGACGGTAACCTGGTTATTCGGGGCTTGCCGGTCCGAGTTATTTTTTTTAAAAAATATTAAATTAAATCCAGATGGTATTTTAGACAATGTGATTTTTTTCTCCTTTTATGATATTGGGCCTAATGTCCCACCATCACGTAGTATCGAAAAATTTATCAATTTTTGGGTAACATGTATATATTTCATTTTTTTACGTATTCCCATAAATATAAAGATACATCACTTAAGGGGCATGCATGAATGAATGTATGCGTGCTAACTTCTTTAGAACAAATTGCTGCCTAGTACTGTGTATCGGAATATTGACAAATGGTACTGTTAGCTTGACAGCACTATGATTCTCATCCATCACTTACAATGGGGCTGCATGCAGTTTGACAAAGTTTAGTGCAAATTCATGTATAGTCTCCTTTTGTCAATAGAAGACTACTAATGGGGTATCTTTGCACTCGTGGGAGTATCAAGATCATAAAGCTTATTTGTGCGTTAAAGAAAGTAGAGTACTGTACACCAGTGGAATCAAACTGATCAATTTAGGTTTCGATGCTTTTGAGGCTGTTCCCAATAAGTAATGATATATTATCATAAGAAAGTATATAATATAGATATTATAAGTGAATACCCATGTCAAATTTTGCAATTTAATCATCACTTATAAGTTCCTATTATATTTATATATATCAAGGTGGATCACAAGGTTAGCTAGTGTGCTTTTGATCGACTGTGTTTGTTCTATTATGTCTGCCAATACCTTTCTCAATCATGCAAGCCCGTGGATCACATGAATTGTATCAAATGAGGTGGTGCAGTACTTACTGTGCATGCATGCTTGTTCTTGTCCTTCAATATATACTTAATAAATTGGTAGTGGGAGAAAAATAATAATACATACAAACATCATACATCACTTTGGTAAAAAAAAAGAAACATATATCATACATCATGTCTAATTCTTTCACTACTGTATGTACTTGCTATGGCAAGAAAAAAATATTCTTTCACTCATCTTACATTGGCTTATAAGTTACAAGATTATAATGAAGGGCAAATGTGACAGCATGTTGAAAAAATAATCACCTACTAGATGAAATCAATATTGTATAAGGACCCTACGTCAAACATAACTAAAAACCCTTTAATTCACAACCTCATCCATTGATGTTTCTCATATGCATGTGTTATTATTTGAAAAATAATTAACTCTAAGCTCTTGAAGTTAACATTAGTTATAAAACCCAATAAGCAACTAGATATGTAAGAATAATAATACTCATTTATGATTGAAATTTTAAAATGGGTACTAATTATATTTAATAGAGGATGATTTGGTTGCACCTATAATTTTAAAACTCTTTTTTGACTCCAAAAACTCTCCAAATCGACTTCACTATATAACTTGTCAAGTCAAACTCCGTAGATGAGTCCATGCTAACCAATTTTACAATCGACTCATTGAATCAAGTTATAAAAATCATTAAAATATATTATCTTTCTTTTAGATTAGCTAAATTAATATTTTTAAGTAATATAAATTTTATATTTTCAATTTCAAATATTAAAAGATCAATATATACTAATTTGATACAAATATTTATTTACATAATTAAAATTTTAACAAAAATGTCTCCAAGTTAGCTTGGAGTCGACTCTGAATCAACTCCACTTCATGACATGCCGAGTCGAGTTGACTCCATTTCATTACATATCGAGTCGAGTACGAGTTTTGAATTTTTAAATAATGCTTACACCTAATTGGGTCTTACACGTATATCTACTATTATTAATAAAAGGGAAACTTCATACTAGTTTGAAATTAAAAATAGGTAAATCATCCAATCAAAATGGAATAAATTTTAAAAAATATAATAAAAATATTTTCTACAGAAGGTCAAGAGTTCAAATCTCCCAAACATCAATTTCTTAAAAAGAATAAAAATATTTTTTTATGGTTAAAAATTACGGGTTCAAACCGGGTGATCTCAACTTCTAACTTCTTAGTAATAAGAGTATGTCTAATTATCTTGAAAAAATATAATAAAAAATTAAATAATTATAGTTCATCCTTTTATTCAAACATGATATACATATATATATATATATATATATATATATATATAGTATAAAGTAAATCACAGATTATACTTAAGATATTAAATTATTATCGTCTATCTTGTTATTCAATAAGATTTTTGTATAAAATTAAAATTTATAGTATGGGTCACGCTTAATGCAACATCTTGCCTAGTTACCTTTAAGGCCTTACAATAAATTATCATTTTTATGATTTATGTATAATAATCAGATTGGATCCTCAATGAAAACAAGGAAAAATTATGACAACATTATGATCATAAATTTTAGCGGTCGATCATTGTAACACCCCAAATCCGGTTCACGCTCATGAACCGAACCGGTATGTTACAGGTCCCGGTTAGGTCGGCTAACCCGGACTTAACTCATATGGATCCAATCTCGGCGTCTTAAGATGAAGATACAACTCTCAAAGCATGGATGAATGCACAAACCCTAATATGGTACTACATGAATGACATGCAATTCAAATACACACCAACACATATGCATATATCAACAATTTTAATCACGCATAATCTAATATACCATATATTCATTATAAAACTTGGGCCTCACTTCTGATGCGTACTCTGATCACATCTCACCTCTTGTCATCATGTCTTAGCTTTTCATCATGTCATAGCATTATATTTTAACAACTAATCACGTCACATCATCATGTTTCAAGCATTTATTCACACCATATAATAATATCATAACACAATATAAACACTCAATTGACTGACATGTGTGCAAGCAACAACAGTGCTCCTCCGTCCAAACTGGCTCCTCCAACTCGTAATTATTACCTACATATAGTATAAAAACACGTCAGTAACAAGTGTTACTGGTCCGAAAAATAAAATAACTATAATAAGCTGGCTATGAGAGCAAACTCTCATATTAAAAAAAACATCATATACTCCATGTGAACACTCTGAAGGGCACTACTGAGGAGCCACTGGGCTGCAGACCCGGTAGCATCCCGAACTTACTGATCTGCTGCTGGTACTATGCCGCTCTCGACACTTTTTTTCAGTACTTCTCGTGAAACTTTATCCTAAGCCCTCTCCTTACCTCCATATTTCTCCTGGCCTTGAGCATGAAGGCCGAGTACTCTCAAGCAGTCGCCTTTAGTACCCTTTGAACCACAAGTCCGGACATGCGCTGTACTAAACAGTACCCGTAAACCTCCACGTTCTCCGGGTGTGAGGAACTCAAACGCGGAGTTGTCAGGATCCCTCGGGAATGGAACAGTCCACTGGCACTAATCCAGAGCCCGCTTTGACTGTCACGACATCCTCTGCATGGTACGTGTAGTCGATTTCTCCATCTCTCGTCTCACAGAAACGCGAAAACATATATATATATATATATAGGCTTGGGTAGGGAGTTATATAATAGGCCCGAAGGCAACTTTTGGTGGATCTTGTTTTCGAAGTCAACCTCGAGGGATCTCATCCTCGAGGGGTTATTAATCCAGAAAATGTTCGATTAAATGGCCCGAGTTAAGTGGGATCCAATAAAACGCCACTTAACCTGTCCTGCAAATAATAAGATAAACATACAATAGAAAGACGTAAAACAAAGTCGAGTCCTAAACGGACCTGGTAGAAGCTCCAAGCGTGTCATCGCGCCTAGGCGGCGAGCTCCTACTCCGTACCTACACATCAAAACTAAATACTAACGCCCTCTAACTACATGATGCATCAAAATCAATGAATACCACACACGACATAATAATCATCCATCATAGTCAAATAATCATAAAAGAGAATAATCCTAACTCAAACTATTCATACTATATTTTATTCTGTTTCTCTAAATTACATCATGATCACTTATCATGCTCCAACTCATTTTATCTCATTAGCTCACTTACTATTCATTTACAATTCCTCAAATCATACCATCATTACTTCATCAGTAATTAGGCATTATCATGATAAATAATCAGTCCTACCATGCTATGCTAATAATCATCAATTTAAATAATCAAATTGGAGGTAATTATACCTCACATCGTCGGCAATCGGCGACGGCTAGGGTTCCGTCGCGTGTCTCGGAGCTCAAATTCGGCGCTCCTCGACGTCCGACGTTCGATCGGGCTCGACTGGGTGAGCCCCGCGGAAGATCCGGTAAATTCCGGCGAATTCCAGAAATTCCGATTTTCCGACGGTTTCCGACGGTTTTCCGGTAGCTTCCGACGGTTTTCCGTGGGCGACAATCGCCGGTGGCATCTATTGGCCGGAAAGTGGTCATGTTGGGTACCCTCGGAACCGGCTCGGCGAGCCCGACTCATCTACGAGGTCGATGCGGCCAACGGAGGTGGCGGCTCGCCGGAAAATGCATAAAACAGAGCT
This sequence comes from Piper betle, assembly GCA_033002965.1. Taxonomy (NCBI): domain Eukaryota; kingdom Viridiplantae; phylum Streptophyta; class Magnoliopsida; order Piperales; family Piperaceae; genus Piper; species Piper betle. The sequence continues at coordinate 34,074 of JAURVB010012319.1, forward strand.
GGCGGCGATGGGTGGCTAGATCCGGCCGGTCAGGGCGGCGATGGCCTCTGCTCCGGTCGGGGAAGGTAGCTGGAGGGTCAAGGACATCGAGCCGACCACCTGATCGTAGTGGCGACGGTTGGCGGCGGCGCGATCGGCGACACAAGCGCTGCGTCACCGCGGCGATTCCTCGCGTTGTGGCGGCCAGCTCGTGGCCGGGCCTGGTCGGGGCGGCAGGGCGACGCCGTGGCCGGGCTGGGCGGCGTCGATCTGCGGCCAGGCGGCGTCGACGGTGGCGGCGGTGGCGCGCGAACAGGGGCGGCGCGGTGGCTAGGGTTTGGGCGTGGGGGAGAAAAGGTCAGGGGTGGAGAAGAAATGGTTGGGTGGCAAACTTGTAATTAAGACTTGACTCGTCTCCGGCTCGAGTCAAGTATAATAACTAAGTCGTATTAAATCCTTAAAAAATTCATAAAAATTGGGAAAAATCCCGTAAAATCAAACAACACCAAAAAAAATCATAATGATATGCTCTAGAACTATCAACCCACCCAAAATGCCCGTAACGCGTCCTAACGCAGGTAACGGCCCAAAACTAATTCTACGATCCATTATATATCATAATAAAAAAATGAACTGCATACTCTCATATATTCTGATAACTCATTCTTTTCTACTGTGTTCATGACGTTATCATCATATACTTGGGCACACATGACCCTCATGGCTCATACACGAGACCGGCGTCGGCTCAGTACATGTGTTCTGAAACTGACTCGACTCGAAAATAATGGTCGAACCGACCGGTTCTGAATATAAAACCCTGACTCGAATCGTGGGTTTTACAATCATGCCTATCCTTCTATTGGGTCTCTAGGAATGAAGGCTTAATTAACTCAAAATCACTTTTCACCGTAAAAGGTTACGACTTCAAACCGACTTACCTCAATTTCTTACTTCCTATTAATAAAAGTATGCCTAATGATTTTAAAAAATATATAGTAAAAAATCAAATAATTATAGTTCATTATTTCATTCAAACATGATACATCTTTAAAGTCAATCACAATCTATACGTAAGATATTAAATTGTTACCATTCATCTCGTTGTTCAACGAAAGTTTTTATATAAAATTGAAATTTATCAGGTATAAGTCGCGCATGACATAACGTATTGCCTAGTTAACTTTAAGGTATTACAATAAATTATCACTCTTATTATTTATGTATAATAATCAAATAGGTTCCTTCGTGTATACAAGGAAAAATTATGACAACGTTATGATCATAAATTATACCGGTTGATCATGTCTATCCTTCTATTGGGTATGTAGGAATTAAAGCTTAGTTGATAAATTCCTTGAAAAAGGTGTGCCAAATTATGAAAAATGACAGGTCCAAAATGACGGTATGAGGTTTTTTCATGGTTATCTATTGATTAGGATCAGAAGCCATTAAAGGACACGAGTAACCCCATCAATTGTAAATAGACAAGCGTGGGTGTCAATTTGATTGAAAATTCAGCGTGCATGATCATGATAGGACTTTGTAAGCGCATATGTCATGTTCTACAAATGGAAGCACTCGATCCTTCTTACGTATACTCTCGCCTTCTCTTGGTGGCCTCTGACTCATCTTCCACATGAAAAAATATATATCATGACTCCATAAGGTGAACAAATAAAAAATGCATAATAAATTAAGAGGCTCACTACTAAATTACCTATTTATTTAAATCAAAATTAGGATTTTACAATTAATAGTAATGACAACAAAAATAACAAATTTCGGCATAACTTTTGGAATTTATTATTCTACGGTAATATAACTCACGCTAATCTTAAATATAGTGCAGAGTTTATCGCGGACAAAAGTGAAATTTAAATATACTCTGCAGTCTAATTTTGTTACCGGTGTTTTCTACATTGAACTTTATGTTAATAATATGTTCAGGAAAAAGTTAGAAGAAAGTGAATGAGATGATCATCATGCCATGGGTGGCTTGCTTTCCTTCTCCAACTTACTACATATTAGCTTGGAAAAAAATGATACATTATTATTAAGAAGCATGATGTAGGGAAGAAAAACTATAAATTTTATTTTTTATATTAATAAATATTTTAAGTTAAGTATGTTTTAATTTTTAAATTTTTTCCACACCCATATAATAAGGAGAAATTTTTCTCTACTATTTTTTTCTCTACGTTACTTTTATCCACCTTTTGCTGGGGAAAATTTCTCTATACATTTTGGCGTGGAAAAAAATTAGATAATTAACACATGATCACCTTCAAATACCTCTAAATTTTAAAATATATATATTTTTTCCATTTCTGAAATTGGCATGGAGAAGATGGGACAAATGTGATGCTTTTCCTGCAGCCGAGTTTGTAAAGCATTGGGAAAAATTATATTTTAGTAAAATCTTTTAGGATTTTTTTAAAAAACTCTAATACATATGGGATTTTTAAATAATTAGTTTCACATCTTATACCTATCAAAGTAAAATATAGTATATTAGTAAAAATATGTTTATAAATCTTTAATTTTGGTTGAACGCTTTTAAATTAAAAATAGCTTGAGCCTACCAATTTATACTATTTTTTCTGCACCAATTCGAGATCGAGATTGTTTTTCCCGGCTACCTCATGCTTAATTGATAAGGGGGCAATTTCCCCATGTTTTTTAATTGTGTGCCTTAGTCATAATTAATAGTCACTAACTTTTAGCCACTCTCGAGATAATACATTGGCTAACTACTATAGTTTTAAAAATTATTTTTTGATTTAAAAAATTCTTTGAATTAACTCCACTTTGAGTCAAACTTCATAAACGACTCTATTCTAGTTTATTTGATAATTAATTTTTTGAGTCAAATCATAAAAAATATCAAAATGTATTATCTTTCTTTTAAATTAGTTAAATTAATATATTTAAGTAATATAAATCATATATTTATCAATTTTAAGTGTCAAAATAGTAATATATATTAATTTTATACAACTATTTATTTATCTAATTAAAATTTTAACATAAATGACTTTGAACTGGTTTAGAGTCGATTCTACTTTATGATATGCCGAATCGTATTTAAATTTTGAGTTTTAGGTTTGTGAGGCATTCATGCATTTGTTTTGGATATAAAAGTTATTCACATTTTAATTAATACGTTAGTCAAGAATGTAAATTGCATATATTTGACTTAGGTTTATTTTAAAAATGAGATTAGCTCTCTCTGGATAGCTACACTGCAAAAATTACAAATAATTAATAAAGTTTTTTCAAGAAATAAAGCTCTAGCTAATCAAGTTGAAAATACCAATTAAAATAATATATACTATGAGAAATTTAGAGAAAAAAATGATTGTTGTACTCTTAATAATATGCACAAGTAAATAAATAAGAATAAATTCAAAAGAGCCACTGTATTTAAGGCCAAATTCACCTTAAAAAAATATGACTCCAAATGATTTAGACGCATAGAGGGATCAAATGGTATAGGGATTAAATAGTATAATTCATTAGTTTTTTCAAAATTAAAACAGTTGAATCGTATTTTAGTTCCATTTGTAATCAAATTAACCACTCTTATTGCTTTCAAAGAAAAATTCATATATAATAATAGCTCTTCTAATTACCAGATGAATCTCACCTTAAACCGGTGGGACCCACTCAAATAACTTCTCTTCTCAATCTCAACAGCATGTGGGGCCAGGCCACCAAACAGATATTTTTAAGCTCATAGTGGAGAGCACACTCTACTTTATCCTTTTTTAATATTCTTGATGGGCCCACTTGTAAGTTGTCGGACCCACATTTTTAGAGGGTTACGTTGATTCATTGATTGGTTTGATAAAGATATGTTTTTTTAAACATTTGATAAATATATTTTTTGTATCGGCTAATATTAACAAATTCTAACATAAAATAATAATAAGAGTGATCATAAATCATTATAATACTTTTATGGTTTTTTATAATGTCATAATAGCCCATGCCATTCTCTCTCGTATACACAAATAGCTATATTAGCATTTTTATCAATAAAATAATTAAATGTAAGGTCTTAAACTAACAGATTGCACGAGCAATAACATTTATTTATTATAAAATTTAAAAATAATCATCGATGATATTTAATAAAAAATAATTTATTTACCCCAAGTAGCTGTAAGATCTTATAGCAAATTACCAAATTCTCTATAACAACCCTTTTATTGATCCTTATTATCATAATTAGTGGCATCTAACTATTTTTTATAGTTAATTTTTTTAAACTCTATTATTTTAAATTTTATTAATCGTAGAGATTTAAACCAATAAAAATAAAATTTTATAACAAATCTTTTCTCTTTTTTTGTCCGTGTACAAGCCAATTTGTTCCCCCTCCCCCCTTTTAAATCTCTTTGAGGGGAAATTATTTATTTTTAAATATAATATTTGTAATAAAAAATGAATTAAAAATTTAAAAGTATCAGTTTAATTATATATTAAAATGTGTAATTATTATTATAATTAGTTGGGCTGAAAAGCCAATACAAGTTGTCTTAGAATTTATAGTCATTGATAGCATCTCTACTACTTAATTTGTTTTAGAGTTTCCACAAAAAAATTAATTTTTGTAAACTATTCTTCCATTATTTTTTTATATTTTATTTTTATTAATAATATATTACAGGAAATTTTATACCCTTCCTATTATCAATATCATTCTAAATCACTCATTTATTCCCCCTAAGAATACAATTAATAAAATTATCTTCCAGAACTTAAACACTCACTCAATTTTTAAACTTAAATAAACTTAAATTATAATAAAAATTAGGCAAGATGCTATCTCACGCAATATAGACAATAATTGTTAAGCAATGAAATAGATTATATAATTATTTAAATGTATTATTATTTTTAAATAAAATTTAATTAAATAAAGGTAAATTATAATAATTTAATTATTTTTTATTTTTAATATTGTGATTAGTTAAAATGGTGTTCTATTTTTCAATTCCTTTTTGTTAATATTAGCGTAGATGTTAATAAGGTGGTTTAATTATCCTCGATTGATATTATTAACCATAGTCATTAACTATTTATCGTATTATTAACCTATGGCTTGATTGATATTATTAATAATAATTGTTATCCATTTACCGCATTATTAACTATAACCACACATTAAATTAATTTATGAGATTTTATCATAATCTAATTTTAACCGATTTGTAATTGATTAAATGGTCAAAATTTTATTAATTTTTTATTATTTTATATAACACATCAACTAATAGGAAAAAAATATAATATAAAATAAATAATGTAATTGTAAAAGATAACTTCTCACTCAAAATAGATAATATTTTTAATATATAAAATAAAATAAATTTATATTATAATTACAATAACCAAAAATTTCAACAAATAATCTTGAGTTCTAAACATTACAATAATTTTATGTAAGATATATTTTAAGTAAAAAAATATATATATATATATATATATAATAACATAATTATATTTAATAGAGTCGGCTACACGGTTACTGCAATTCACCTTAAATTACGCATATTATTAGACACAAATTAAATTGATTAAATTAAAAAAACTAATTATTGGGGAAATAGAATGAGAAATGAAGGGTAAAAAGGGAAAAGAGCTGACTGTAAAAGACAGCCTTCATGCTCCTCCCTCTCTTCCTCAAAAACACTGTGCTCTTCCAAAGGTCAAAACCAGCTCTGCACGCCGCTTCCACTACCCTCTCCCTCCTCAACACCGTCTCACCTCCATCCTCTCCTCTTCCACCTGCCTCTCCTCACTGACCAGTTTTTTCTCCATCTCTCAAACCGCCGGCGCTGGCCACAACGGCGTCTTTTTTGGTAAGGAAGGCTTGAAGAAGTGTGTGAGATTTGGAGGCTCCCAGCTGCTGGGAAGTGGAGAAAGATTGCGTCTTTGGACCGTCGGATTGTCACCTTGCTGTTGGGTGATCCTTGGCGACGGATTTGGTGGAGTTCCCAGATGCTGGGAAGTTGACAAGATCGAGTGTTTGATGGTGGATTTGTAGCTACGAGTGTCTCTTTGGTAGAACGGTCTTGCTTTGAAGGGGGAGGATGGCGAGCAGGTGGAGGAAGGCGAAGCTAGCTCTGGGGTTGTGCGTGTACGTCCCCAGGGACCGAGACGAAGGCGAGCCGGCGCTCGGAGTCACGGCCAGCAGGTTTTCGGACGCTTCGTCGGTCTCTCCGGTGACGACTCCGGGCTCGGAGTACCGGCCGACGACACCGACGACGTCGACTGACAGCCTTCGGCTGTGGAAGTCCGGGAGCAGGTCGTCAAAGGTGCAGTCTTTATCACCACTTCGTTTCTACTTCAACTACTTGTTTGGTTGTTCTCATTGTTTGATCGTGAGATCTCTACCACGTAGTTTTAGGTCATGTTGCAGATTTTTGATCTTGGTGCTATACAAGGATTGTCAAAGGTGATGAGTTACTGTTTTTTAATACAGTGATTAACAATAGTATATGATGTTAAAGAAAATGGTGTCAGTTGATGTAAGTGAAGGATGGAGTATTTTAAGTAGCGTGTCTTGTTTTGCTTCTTTGACTTCTTTTTGGTGGTCGGATAAACGGGCCGGCTCTCTTTTTTGTAACTTCTCTCCATCATCCACAGAAAGCTTACGTTGCTATTTGGCCAATAGTTCATATGTTACTGTGTGTTAGCTCAGAATTTGTTCTGTAATATGGTTCATGTGCTTATTTTAATCAAGCTCTGAGGGGGACCATCTTCCCAGGCTGCGAGATATAGTGCTTGTTGGTTCTTCGTTCTGAGTAAACATTGTCAATTTGTATTTGCTAGCGTTGGTTTCTTCTTTGCTTTTCATCTTTTTTGTTGTGGTAAATATGGCTTTTGCTATCTAGTGATGTAGCTGTGATTGTATGTTGTAGGGCAACCCGTTTTACTGATCTGCTCTGTATTTTTTTATGCCTCTTTGTTGTTGGGTCCTAGTGTTTGGTGTTTTTTTTGGCCTTCCTGCTTTTCTGATGGATGCTCTGATTCCTTTGAGATGAAGAGTTGGTCATTGACTTATTGGGTTGAGGACTGTGTTTGGTCTATGTGAAAATTACTATACTTGACCGATTCTTTTGCATTCTCCTTAAAGGGAAAGGGATTATTTCAGTCATCGTTCCCCGGTTATGGAGTTGCCTCATCTTTACTCTTTTCCTGGAATCCTTGCAAGTTTATAGGTTGGTAATGAAAATGTCTATTCTTTTAACAAAAGATTTATGTAATGGTGGTTATATGTTCAACTTAAATACCATTTAGTTAAAGATAATATGGGGGCCAAGCTCGTTTTGCTAAAATCCTTTCTTGAGAGGCGTTTTATTATTGATGCTTTTTTATTTTCCGATGCTCGTTTTACTGATGGAGGATGTTTGATTTGCACACCACCAATTCCAGAAAATCTATAATTTGTTTTTATTTTCCGTGGAGAATATATCATGGCTCTTTAGCAGCTATTGATGTGGAGGCTGTACTCTTTCTGATCTACTTTATGTTCTTCCATGCAGAGAACGACTTGTTCAATATGCTTGGGCTCCATGAAACCTGGTCAGGGGCATGCAATCTTTACTGCAGAGTGTGGTCACTCATTTCATTACCGTTGCATTACCTCAAATGTACAGCATGGGAATCAGCTGTGCCCGGTTTGCAGAGCCAAATGGAAGGAAATTCCTTTTCAGGGTCCTTCTACAGAGGTTGCGCATGATAGAGCAAGAATCAATCCAATCGACTGGGCTGTTAATGGTGATCAAGATGCACCAGCAATCCGCAGACTTCAAACACCTCAAGCAAATTCCAGTCATCATGTTGCGTCTCTTTTCCACTCGTCCGAGCTTTTTGATGATGATGAAGCTATAGATACTAATCCAGCTGATAAATCATCTGCACCAGTGGAGTATGAAAATGCCCAGAGTTCAAACACAGTGGAGATCAAAACATGCCCAGAGTTCTCTGCCATCACGCACTCTAAATCCTATGAGAATTTTGCTCTCTTGATTCATCTAAAAGCACCCTTAAGTTCTGTTAAACAAGCCAATTCTTCTGTTCCTTCTCCACCAGGCCTGGCTCCAGTTGATCTTGTTACAGTACTTGATGTCAGTGGTAGTATGGCTGGAACCAAACTTGCATTGCTCAAACGAGCAATGGGATTTGTGATTCAAAATCTCGGCCCATCTGATCGGCTTTCTGTGATTGCTTTCTCGTCTACTGCTCGTCGACTTTTTCCGCTCCGTAGGCTGTCTGATGCAGGGAAACAACAGGCTCTACAAGCTGTCAATTCTCTCATATCAAGTGGTGGGACAAACATTGCTGAAGGGCTGAGAAAGGGTGCCAAGGTGATGGAAGACAGAAAGAGTAAGAACCCTGTTTGCAGCATCATCCTTCTCTCAGATGGTCAAGACACGTACACTATTACTTCTTCTAGTCCGGCAAACCCTCAACCTGATTACCATCTTCTTCTTCCATCTTCCATCAGCCGGGGCACTGGCAATCATATACCTGTTCATGCGTTTGGGTTTGGTATTGACCATGATGCAGCATCAATGCATTCCATCTCAGAAACCTCAGGTGGAACCTTCTCATTTATAGAGGCAGAGAGCGTTATTCAAGATGCTTTTGCGCAATGTATTGGTGGACTTCTCAGCGTGGTTGTTCAGGAGCTGCAAGTAGAGGTTAATTGTTCAAATCCAAAAGTGAAAATTTCTTCAATAAAAGCTGGAAGCTATGCTAGTCGTGTGTCTGCTGAAGGGTGTTCAGGTTCCATTGAGGTAGGTGACTTGTATGCCGAGGAAGAGAGATTTTCTGCTTTTTCTGGATATCCCAGCTGATGATGTAGGCCGGGATACTCCGTTGGTGAAGATTGGCTGTTCCTATAAGGATCCGATCTCAAAAGAAAAACTAAGTTTGGAAGGCCAAGAAGTGAAAATTCAAAGGGAAGATAGCGCTGCGAGGTCTGCAGTTTCCATTGAAGTGGATAGGCAGCGCAATCGACTACAAGCAGCTGAGGCAATGACCGAGGCTCGTGCCTCTGCTGAACGTAGTAATCTTAGTGGAGCAGCGAAAATCCTGGAGACTTGCAGAAAGGCACTGGCCAATTCTGCTTCAGCCCGAGCAGGGGACCAGCTCTGTATTGCGCTCGATGCAGAGCTGAAGGAGATGCAAGAGAGGATGGCCAGCCGTCACATCTATGAGTCCTCCGGTAGGGCTTATGTGCTCTCGGGGCTGAGCTCACATTCATGGCAGAGGGCAACAGCTCGTGGGGACTCTACGGAGAGTGTAAGCCTTGTGCACGGTTATCAGACCCCTTCAATGGTCCACATGTTGGCAAAGTCACAAACAATGTCATTCGGGACTCCATCCTCTAGACCACCAGTGCGGCTTGCTCGCTCATTCTCGCAGCAGCCTCAACCTAGATAGCTAATCTGGTATCTTCACTTGAATCGTCCTCCTTGTGATATATTTTTTATTGGGTTTCATTTTGTTCCCTTTGGATGTAAGTGGGCAGGTGGGCGTGGAGATTAAGTGAGACTCATTCTCCAGGAATGCTGTAAATGAAATAAACTGGGCATATAGTAACGTGACCGGGGGAGGAGAAACTTAAGTTTCGGGAATGTGGACTTCTTCCATTGTTTTCAGTTTTGCTTCTTGGGGTTGGGTGTACATGTAAGATAAATAGGTTGCAGAAGTAAGGGAGGATAAGGAGGTGGGGGAATGGGGTATAAAAGTTTGTAATTGTAGGGGATACCTTTGTTATACTAAAATACATCTGCTCTTCATTATTTGCAGTCATGCTTATAAGTGCTTATTGTTTGCCTGTCTCCATTGTCAAAACTCTTTTCAATTGCATTGTGAAGCTTGGTTCCCTCTTTTCCCGTGGAGATTCTGAGCTTTGCTGGTTGTTATTAAGTGCACGAGTTTGGCTGTAGATTCTGAACTTGGTTCCCCAGTCCTAATGGAGTCAGGAAAAAGCAACAAAAAAAAAAAAGGCCAGTTCATGCGTGAGTGTGTCATTGATAGTTGATACAATGATGAAATATATGAAAGTAAGAGCAAAATGTATCAAGCTGTTTGTCAACGATAAAATCATGAAAGAGTTCTCCTTTTGTGAAGACAACCGAGTGTGATCATGTTAGAAAAACTAAAGCTAGCTTGTGTATTTGCAATTTGCAGACACTATACGGATTGAGCAATGGTTGACAAGAGTTTATTGCTTATGGTTACAAGGTGTTCAATGTCTTGCTTCAATGATGTTACAAATACAGCCAAAACGTTTACAAAATTCATGGAAAAGTAACCAACTAAAGAGGATTGAATAGGATTAATTTTTCAAAAATCGTTGTGCTATCATGCTATCATGTCTTTCTTGGTGTCATACTCATACCTTATTGTCAATTGTTGAAGTGTATTAATACAGAATGTTTATAGCACTTTTGCACGTTTGTTCACAAGGTCAACACTTTTACAATCCTGGGTGGAAGACCAACGCCCTCTTCCTTTGAGAAATGTTATACTCGTTCTTACCTCTCTTAATGTTATTTTATTCAATGTTATTCGAATAAATGATTAATATAATCATAACTATTAGGGCTACTTTAAAACTTCTGGATTATGTCATCAAATCGAATAGAGTTGGCTCAAACCAACTCGGAGTCATTCATACTAAAATTTTAATTCAGTAAAAAATAAAAAAAGTATATATGAAATTAGTATAGATTATTTTTTATGACATTTAAAATTGATATATATATATATATATATATATATATATAGATGGACATAGTTTTCATTAAAAACTAAATTTTGCTGATATGAAAAAAATATATGATTGAAGATTTTTGTTATTTAACTTGAAGAGTCAATTATAGAATTAGGTAGGGTGAAGTCATCAATAAAGTTTGACTCATTATGTCACATAGTAGAGATGCTTTGAAGAATTTTATTAGCAAAAAATGCATTTGAAAACTCTAATTTTGGGTGCGTGGAATGCAAAATTTATTATTTAAAAAAGACAACTAAAAACTTCTTTTTATTTATCAGTGATATTTAGCTTTTTATGCTTTTGGGCGTTAAGTTTAAAGGATTGTTTAATTAAGTCCTCAAGAACACATTAAAAAACTTTAATGTAATACAATGAGCATTATTATTTATTAATAATTATTTGCTTGGGAAAAAAATATTATTATTTATTGAGCCTTATATATGAGCTACACCTCGTATAGTTTATATGATCTGCACTTTTTATTTAATATTCAAAATCCATATAGATAAATAAAAATAATAATATGAATAATTGTAAAATTTCAAGTCAATCTAATATTCCTAACCATTTCATCTTAATTATTAAAATGATTATAATGAAAATTAATTTCAAAATATCTATTAATTAGAGCATCTTTTAAAAATCTAAAAATAGATTATAATGACATAAAAAAGATAAAAATTTATTAATCTTTTATTTATGAACTATACTTTTAATATATATAAATATTATTTTGTGAGACCCACTAAAAAAGGTTCTAATCAAATATACAGCTCATATTAGTTATGTGACTTATAACTCATCTTAATTTTTCTCTTATTTATTTGCTTTTCCATCGAATAAAAAAACAGTATTATCTATTTGATTCCCATTGTTACAAGAAACAAGGGTATTGACATCATACAAATTTTGACGGTAAAAGCCATATTTTGACCCTAAATATGCTTTACCGTCAAGAAAATTGACGTGCAGGTTTGATGCTAGGAATTTGCAGGGAAAAATCATCGTCAAATATATTTTGATGGTAAGTTTAGCGTCAAACTCTTTTGACGGTATTGGAGCTTTACCATCAAAAAAATATTGACAGTAGCCCAAATACAGAGCTCTCTCCTGGACAATGTTCACTGTTATCATCAAAAAATTTTGATAGTAAAACTAAGAGTAATTTTTTTATGAAACTCTGCTTTTATACCATCAAATTATTTTGTTGGTGAAACCGATAATAATTTTTTAAAAAAATTTCATTGGCCTTTACCATCAAAAAGTTTCTATGATGACAATTGACAGTAATTTTAAAAATAAAACCCATAATATATTGCCCTTTATTTCATTACCAAAAACTGCTTGATAAAAATTATAACATGAATGGCAAGATGAAAAGGTAAAAGATAACTTTTAAAGTGCAAAATAAAATCTTTTCATATTGTTCGCATGTAACGCATGATAAAATATAAAAATATATATTTTACAACAAATATGCACACATATGCAAAATACACGTTAAAAAAGAAACTCTCTTCTACCGTGATTCCAAAATTTTCGACTTTACATATTGGAATTATCTAAAAATGCGCATGAATGAATTTCGCTTGTTTTCTTTCAAAAATCAAGCAGTGTTAGAGGCTAGCAACTCACGGACTATAATTTGTCATTTTACTGCAAACTATAGATGGAAGTCATTTCCCAGTCAAAATAAATGTTGAGCACATGCAGATAGAATTTGCTGCAAACCATAGAACGATGATCAATATAAAAACTTTAATGATGATCAATATAAAAAGGATGCTAGCAAGTTTATTCTTATTAAGAAAACTTGCGGAAAAGATTAAAGAATAATACAGATTACAGACATCGCATCCTTCTTTGTTGCGCTTGTATCAAAGCTTCGTGGTGATCCTGTTGCTCTCAACATCACTTCCGTCAGTATATCACCCTCTACACCACCGAAAAACTTGACCAGCACCCAGATGTACCAGCGTCCCCGCCAAGCATGGTTAGCTCTCATCGATGTGTCAATGTTGAATAAAATGTGATCAAGCAAGTAACGTGTTTTCACCTCAATAAGAGAAGAGTGTCCCGGATCTTTCCCCAGAATCAAGGCCTACATGAAAAATTACATGAGTAAAACATGCAACATTGTTGTTCATTCCCACACATTATTGAGGGAAAAAAATTGCACACATTAGTGCACTAACCAAGGCTGTTCCACCCAAGACTTCAAATGCTGAGAAGAAATTGAAAAATAGGGCCTTTGGAACACTAAATCTTGACCTTATCAGAATACCAAAGTCACCCACCAGCAAGATAAACATTTAGTGTGCCATGAAAATATCTTTTAGTGTACCTTCTTTGGCAACATGCAGAAGAGAAGAACAAAGAAATAACCAATTATGATACAAAGTAACGATCTAAGTGAAAACACAAAAGACAAACAAACCTCTTGCTACATGGGCGGTAGTATAATAACGAAGTAAGTGAATAGTTCACATCTTTCTCTTCATTAACCAACCTTCTTGGGTTTGTTACTTTTTCTATGGTGATGATGGTGATGCACATGGCCCCATGATCCACTCTCAAAATAATCTTCAGCACACCTTACACACTTCTCAGCAAGGAAAAACACAATTCCACCTACAAGCAAAATGAATCATTTGGCACCCTGAAAAAGATCAAGGCTTTGCTATTCTGAAAACAAAAAGCCATCAAAGGGAACATAACATGCTAAGATATTTAAAAGATGTTACCCAACCATATAGGCAAAACTGACACATGAACAGGTTATGGAATATAACGTGTAAGAAAAAAAACTTGTGACTTACTTGAAACAGACAACCCATCAGCAAGGTCATTGAGAGAATGTGAATGTGATTGATTGGAAAGGGAAATCATAATAGAGAGCTAGAAAAATAGTAAAGACAAAAGAGCTTATATAGCAAAGAAGAGGCTCAGAGGATTTTACCGCCTTTAAATCAATTCAGCATCATTACATATTGAACTTACAATGTTGTCATGAAAATGAGGCGAGAACCAAACTCCAAATCTCGAGAAAGGATCGGCAGGACGAAGAGCTGGTTCATCTTTCTCGGTCTCATCAATGTACTAAAAAATGAGGAGTGATTCGGTAGTGGCTTTCCCATTGTGAACAAGTACAGGGACCTCTTTGTGTACAGGATTATGTTTGATCAGTTTTTTCACTCTTCTTCTCCAAGTCCTCTTCTACATACTCTTTTGCAATGCCCTTGAGCTCTTAGAGTCACCTCAACTCACTCGCAGTAAGGAACCTCTGAAAGCACATACAATTGAGTATATAAAATCCTTCTCATACAACCAACAAATATTAAAATAAAAGAAGTGTACATAAGCATCAGGAAACAGTCACCTCATTCAAAATTTCACATCAGCTAGCACCTATATTTTAGATAAGGTACTTGGAGGAATTTGAAGCAAGTAACTTGCACATCAGTAATTTATTGGAAAATTCCCAAGAAAACTGTTCCCCTTTCTAATTTAAGTTACAGAAAAGATCAAAACATCCAGGTTTGCTACCTCCAGGTATTAGCCGTCCAATCAGCCTCCCCTGAATCAAATTGGTCATCACGGTAATCTTATCATGATCCTCCATCATCATTGTCAGCTGCCTCACATTCCCTTCAAGCTACAGACACATATCTCAATAATCACGAAACACGTCCTCAACTAATTTTCAAAAACCGAACAGACCGCTAGTGGAGAAGCCGATGGACGGCGAAGGCGAAGAGGCGGCAGCCAGGGACGTCGCAACACCGGGAGAAAGGTAATGAGTGGCCAAGGTGGTCGCCGGCGACGAAGAAGATGGTGAAAGATGGTAGGCGAAAGGCGGCAAGGACGGAGGGCGGCATCGTCCTTCTAGTGCAGGTGTCGTCGCTGTCAAGAAGGTGGGAGGAGGAGTATTCGGATTAGCGACGTAGTTCGTCGACAAGGTGGGGGAGGAAGTATATTTTACGACTCACAAAAAATAATATACTAAAAATCGAAAAATAACGTACGTCTTAAAGAAAATTAAATTAATTTCACATCTAAACGTGCGATCTTTACTCGAACTTGAAATGATAATTTTTTTCTAAAATTCTCCAAAAACACAAATGAACTCATAGTTATAGTTATATGTAATAAAATTACTCAAAATATATATGGAAAAAATTTACCCCGTAAAAAATTTTACCCCAACACATATATAAAGTTTTACGAGAATGTAAAAAATTCAACATTCGGATATTAGTACTTATTAAAGTATTTTTTGTACCATAATAGTAGACTTTGCATTTAGAGCCTCTGTCTAAAAAAACTCTACCCTAATAAATATATAAAATTTTACTCGAATATAAAAAACTCAACACTTTGGATATTATTACTTGTCTGAGAATTTTATGTACCATCAAATAATCTTTTAACGGTAGATTTTGTATTTACCATTAAAATTTTAAAATTAACTAGACGACAAATTATGACCAACTTTCTTTTAATTTTTATTTATTATTTTATCTACCATCAAAACTGTTTGTTGACGGTACTGATAAAGTACCCTTCCGTCAAATTAATATCGATGGGATTGGACTTTCTACCATCAAACCCTCATTTTGATGGTAATCTTTGACGGTACCGTCCTTATTTCTTGTAGTGACCACGCATCGGCCATAGAGCATCAATAGTCAATGTTTTTGGATCAATCAAAAACAATTATGTCCCAATTAAGATGTATAATGGCCCAATTAAATCATTTGAGCGAACAAAACTAGCACCTTTTGTATTGAGTGATTTAGTTTTCTTTTCTATTTTGTTGAGCGTATTCTTGATTGATTTAGTTGTATCGGTTGAAAGTTGTAAACTTGTAACGATGAATAAAACTGAAATTTAAATGTCTAGCAACAATTAAAGTACTAAATATGGTTAAACAACCTACCAATTTTCTTCTTCTTCTTGCTTGTAATCTTTTCTCAGTGACTTCACTTTGATATAATCAAAATGTTAACATTACTAATATTTTAAATCAGGTGGACCAGTGTTTTTTAGTACATCAAATGCAAAGGGAATATATATATATATATATATATATATATATATATATATATATAGACACTAAGACGTGCAATATTGTTGAAAATAAAAATATGCAATATTGTACGATGACAGGGGATCTACTGGATTGACGAATTTCTTTTTAAAAAATATTAAATTTAACTAATCACAATTTTAATCTATTTCATGTATGTGAAAAAATTGAAATTTTCAAATAATCTTTTAAAATTAAAAGCATAATAGGTACCAAGATTTAGATGGTAACTAATTGAAAAACTTCTCTCACATCTCATTCATCAAATTATATGCAGTATTTATACACATACATGTGGAAAGGATGACTTGATTGACAAGTTAGGACATGACAAAGAGAGATCAAGCTTGCATCTCACAATTCATGACTCTTATTAGCAGTTAGCGGCCTTCAAGCTGTCAGGCTAAGAGAGACCAAGCTTGCATAACAATATCTGCCACTTGTCCAATTGTAGAAATGTATCAAGTCTCGAGCTTTTGTAAAGCCACTTGTTCCCTCACATAGTGATAGTCAATTTCTATGTATTTGGTGCAAGCATGGAATAAAGGATTTACCAATAATTGCACTGCACTCATGTTGTCATAGAACTCTTAAAATTGGTTGCCTGTATTTGAAGCTCTAAAACGCATTCTAAGATATATACATTCAAAATTTAATAATTCCTCACTTGGACTATATATACAATGATAATTGTATATTACCTTATGAGCTCCAAAATAATATATGTTATTATTCAAAAATAACAATCTCGTCCATTAATGAATGTTAACATAGGATTAAGACGATTTTTGTTACATATATCGTAACTAAATCCATCCATGATCACATACATCAACATAATTAAATGACATAAATCAAATATGGATGTATAGCATGAAAATTACATGTAATTTGATCTAAACATGCATATTTTCAACTGGTCCAACTTAATGAGATTATCAAAATAGAGTGAAATATAAACTAAATACTGCAATTCAATACAAACTCTCACTAAAGTAACATATCATCAAATAATACAACACCTAGATGAGCAACATGCTCATGAAAAACCTTGGATGGTAAACTTTTAGTAAGAGGATCCGCAACTATGGAGTTTGTCCCAATATGCTCAATAGAAACTTTACCACTTTGAACTCTTTCTTTCACAACAAGGAACTTGATCTCTATATGTTTTGATTTAGATGAGCTCCTGTTGCTATTTGAATATAATACTGCAGACTAATTGTCACAAAATAACTTTAGTGGTCTTTCAATATTATCAATAATGCGCAACCCTGTGACAAAATTTTGCAACCATATTCCATGATTGGATGCCTCATAACAAGCTATAAATTCAGCTGCCATAAGTGGAATAATCTATGAGTGTCTGCTTAGCACTCTTCCAAGAAATAGCTCCTCCAGCAAGCTGGTAGACATAGCCAGAAGTGGATCGACGACTATCTTGACATCCAGCAAAATAAGAATCAGAATACCCAATGATCTCAAGTTGATATGACTTCCAATATGTACGCATGTAATGTTTTGTTCTCTGAAGATACCTCATGACTCTTTATTGGCTACTTTCTAATGATCCAAACCCAGATTACTTAAATATTTGCCCAACATTCTAACAATATATGCGATATGTGGGCACATACATACTTGAGCATACATAAGACTTCCCACTGCAGAAGCATAGGGAATCTTTTGCATTTTCTTTCCTTCTATTTCATTTTTAGGGTATTGATTGAGTCTAAATTTATCTCCTTTAGAACTAGGGGTATCTCCTGGGTTTACAACCTTGCATGCCAAATCTCTTAAGAACTTTTTCTATATAGGTTTTTTGTGATAATCCAAGTATACATCGAGAGCGATCCCGATGTATTTGAATTCCTAATACAAAAGACACATTTCCAAGATCTTTCATTTCAAATTTCTTTGATAAAAATCTCTTGGCTTTGTGTAAGAAACTTATATCATTACTGACAAGCAATATATCATCAACATATAAAACCAGAAAAATATACTTGCTCCCACTAAACTTATGGGATATATAATCATCAATAACATTCATCTCAAAACCAAACGAGAGAATCACCTGACGAAATTTGTGATACCATTGACAAGAAGCCTGCTTATGTCTGGCTTTCTTTAATTTGCAAACCATATTCTTCGTATCTCTTGATACAAAGTTTTCTGGTTGCACCATATAAATTATTTCATCAATGTCACAATTTTGAAACACAATCTTTACATCTATCTAATATAACTCAAGATCAAAATGTGCCACTAATGCCATAATTATTCTCAATGAGTCCTTCGATGAAACTAGAGAGAAAGTCTCATCATAATCGATGCCTTCCTTTTGAGTAAAACCCTTTGCAACAAGACGAGTCTTATATCATTCTACATCACCTTTCAAATTCCTCTTGGTTTTAAATATCCATTTACAACTAATAGATTTCGCACCTTCAAGTAATGGAACAAGATCCCAAACGTCATTAGCTTACATGGACTTCATCTCTTCATTCATGACACCAATCCACTTTTGAGAATTACAACTCTTAATGGCTTGATGAAAGTTGATTGGATCATCTTCCACCATTCCAATGCTATCCTCATATTCTTGAAGAAAGATAATATAATCATTTAAAATTGCATTTCTCTTTTCTCTTGTGGATCTCCTCAATGACATTTGCTCTTGAGGTTGTTGAGTTTGCTCTTCAGGTATAACTTGATCAGGGAGATTCTTGATATTGTCTAGTAATTCTAATATTGTTTCTTGAACAACATCAAGAATATAATCCTGATTATCGTCAAAAATAATCATGGGAAGAGAATCAGATTTTTCTTCAAAGACAAAGTCTCTAACTTCATTTCCCCTCCAAACTCAACATCCTCAAAGAACTAGGCATTTTTCGTCTCAAAGAATGACCTTATTGTGGGATCATAAAACTTATACCCTCTAGACCGTTTAGAGTTCCCAACAAAATAACTACTAACTGTTCTTAAATCCAGTTTCCTATTATTTGGCCTAAAAGACCTTGCCTCACCTGAACAACCCCAAATGCGTAAATGCTTAATACTAAGGGTTTTTTTCAGTCCATAATTCATAAGAGGTCTTAACTGTTACCTTTGTAGGTCTTTATTAAGAAGACATGTTGTTGTCTTTATTCCTCACCCCAGAGTGAATCAAATAAAGTAGTATAAGCAATCATACTTCTTACCATGTCTTTAATATTCGGTTTCGTCTCTCAGCAACATCATTCATGCTAGAAGTACCTAGCATTGTATATTGTAGGACGATTTCTCACTCTTCTAGGAATTTAGCAAATGGTCTTGGACCATGTAAACCTAATCCATCATATTTACTATAGTATTCACCATCACGATCAAATCTGATAGCCTTAATAGTTTTGTCAAGTTGGTTCTCAACTTCAGCCTTATATGCCTTAAACACATCTAATGCTTGAGACTTCTCATGAATGAGATAATGGTAACCATAGTGAGAATAATCATCTATAAATGTAATAAAATATTGTTGACCATTCCAAGAAGCCGTAAAAAATGGCCCACAAATATCCGAATGTATTAGTTCTAAGACGCTTGAAGATCTATTAGCACCTAGTCTCCTTATATTTGTTTGTTTTCCCCTAATGCACTTAATACAGACTTGAAAATTTGCTAAATTAAGAGAATCAAGAATTCTATTTGACATAAATCATTCAATTCTTTGTTTAGAAATGTGCCCTAAACGCTTGTGCCAGAATAAAGCAGAATTTTCATCAGTTAATTTTCTTTTTGTACCACTTAAATCCACATGCAAAATTTCATTAAAAGATGCAATACTATCAAGTAAATATAGATTATCACAAAAAGACAAGGAACCTGTACTCACAATATTTGAATTTAGAAAAAGACTAAACTTATTATTTCTAAATGAATAAGAGTAATCAAATTTGTCTAATATAGAAATAGAAACTAAATTCTGTGTAAAAGATGGTACTATATATGTCTCTTTTAAATCTAAATAATATCTTATCTTCAATAATAATCTAAAAGTCCTTATTACTTTAATTATGACTGATTTTCCATCATCCACATAAATGAATCTTTCAGCATCATTTGGTTTTTGGCAACTCAGGCAACCCTGCATTGACACACTTGTGTGAGTAGTAGCTCCTGAATCTATCCACCAAGTGTGTATTGTCACTGAAACTAAATTAACTTCAGAACAAACAAAATTAAGAAATGGACCTTTCTTTTCACGCCAAGCATGATACTTAGTACATTCCTTCTTCATATGTCTTAGTTTACTACAAAAGAAATAACAAGAAGCCTGGTTTTCTTTCTTTTGTTGTTGCTTGTGAGAACTATTAATAACTTCCTTAGCCCTCTTTCTTTTCTTATTTTTATCCAGATAGGTACTAGCCAAGTAAGCACTTTCATCCTATTCTTACTTCAACCTTTCTTTTTCTTGCACATACTAAGAAATGAGCTCATTATGAGTCTATCTACCCCTTTGACAATTGTAACTGACCTTGAATTAACTGAATTGTGCATGAAGAGAAATTAAAACTACATGCACGATCAAATCTTCAGATAGCTCTAACCTTAGTACTTTTAATTTTGAAGTAATATTTGACATCTCTAAGATGTACTCTCTTATACTTATTTTGCCTTTAAACTTCATTAAAATCAAGTTCGACAAAAGCGTACTTGTTTCAGCTTTATCATTTTTTACAAAATGCTTTTCAATTTCTTTAAGAAATTCACTGGCTGTAATAACATTTTCAAACACATCCCCCTTGAAGGTTTCTAGAATCCCACACTTCATAATCATAAGACTCATACGATTTGAACGTTCCCACTTTTCAATATCCCATTTTTCCTCAATGAAACTTTTATCTATAAAAGAAATAGGTTCTTCAGTCCTTAATGCAAGGTCAAGATCCATGCACTTTTCAATCCTTAAAATTATCTTCAAGCATAGAAACTAAATTGATGTTGGCAGAAATTATATAAGCAGATTAATTAACTAAATTCATAGAATAAAGCAACATACCCATAAAAAGATTAATCCCATCAATAGATACCTAGCACAACATTAATATTTAATCTTTGAACAAAAATATTAATTTATAAGTGATACTCTCACTGTAGTAATCAAATATAAATAATAAATCTTGTCAAATAATAAACATTTCTTTGGGCCGATTTATTATCCACATGGAATCTTGATAATTATCTTATATTTATTACCGCAAATGAATATATAATTCTGTCAAATATTAACCTTTTATTGAGCCGATTAATATTCACATGAATCATATTCCCACAACCGTTTTGATATTTTAAAATAAATTAAATTTCACAAAAGAGACTATTTTGGCAGCATATTGTAGCTATTAATAAACTCTAAAATATTAATAATAACTAAACCAGAATTTGAATTTAATAATCTCAAACATAAAACTGAAAAATGTTATAAGAATATCTTTATTTGAAAATTTATACAATTATAACTTTTTTCTTTTGTAACTTTATTTTCCTAATTTGATATTTTACCAAAAGAGGACCTTCATTGAGAACAAATATCCCATATACAAGTTCTTATTATTTCCTTACCCACTAACATTACAAAATTTAGGGTTACTCCTAATGGGTTGAAGACCATATTAATTTATTCTCGTAGATAGAAGTGATAAATAAAAGAATACTTCCCATAGATCAAAATTATTTGATCAATGAACAAACAATATCACCCTTTTGTTCAATAAGATACCAAAGTGGATGATTGACTCATTAAAAAATAAATAAATAACACAAATCAAATTAATCCTAATAATCTATTATGAAGAGGCTATTATACCACTTGTTATATAAAAACTTTATCTTTAACCAAATTTTACAGTTGTATAAAAAATTTATCTTTAACCAAATTTTACACATAATAAAACCATCATCAATAAAACCTTCTTCAGATTAAATTATCAAAAAAATAAAATTTAATAACGAAAGTGTACCTGAATCCATAATAGCAAAATGATTCTTGACTTCTTTAGGTTTTGATCTTCCAAATTCAGCACCGGTTCTCCAAATCGAGAGTTTCTAGATGATGAGATACTAGAAAAGAAAAATTACCGTGCGAATTCAGGGACTATAACCGTATTTATTTGTATAACCATACTTATCCTTATCTTTCATAATTCTAATATAACCTATCATATTTATTTGTATAACCTATCATAAATTAGAGATTAAATATATGGTATCTCCATTTATTTATTTTAAATATTAATGGCTCATTAACTTTAACTTTATTAGATCAATTTAATTTATACTCAAACTTTATTAATAGCATATGATACAATTATATACTTGTATATATACACCCAAAATCTAACATTGGAAACTTTTTATTTTTGAATCTAGGAGGTTGGTGAATGTAGACTGTTTCATTAAGAATTCAATTGAGGAAGGCATTCTTGACATCAAATTGATTGATGTCCTAGCCCTTAACAATCGCAATGGTTAGAAGTGTTCTCATTGTAGATGGCTTATTTACAGGGAAAAGTCTCAGAATAATCCACTCCTTGTTCTTGATTGTACACCTTTACAACAAGCTTTGCTTTTAGCTTATCAAGAGTATTGTCAGCCTTGTATTTTGCCTTAAAACCCATTTTACTCCAATAACATTCATATCCCCATTCTTTGGTACTAAACTTTATGTTTGGTTCTTTTCAAGAGCAAGGATTTCAACCCCCATTGCTCTATCCATTTATCATCCTTTAAAGCTTCTTGAACCGAAGTGGGCTCCTTGATGACAACCTTCTTTGAGACTAGGGCATAACGAGGATTAGGTTAAACCACTCCAACTTTAGACCTTGTTATCATAGAATGAAAATTTGAATTTGGATGCATAGGTGTGCATTTAGGCATAGCTTCTTGAGATGAAGAGTAATTGGAGGAGGATGACTGAGGATATTTGAAATCATAGGAGGAAAATTTTCCTCTTGTAGTATATCAACAACTTGATTTTCACTACTTGAATTTGGAGGAATATTTCCACATAGCTTGATTGAAGACAGTTTCTGGACAATATTTTTATCAGCAAATGTATCTAGAGGAAATAGTTATTCATAAAAAATCACATGTCTTGACATGTATATCCTACCAGCTTTAGTTTCAAGACATTAATAGCCCTTGTGCATAGATTCATAACCAATGAATACACATGGCGATGACTTTGGAGAGAACTTGTGTTGTGGATAGTGACGCAAACCTGGATAACACAAACATTCAAAAGTTCTGAAGGCTTTGTATTCAGGAATTTTGCTAAATAGTAATTCATATGGAGATTTGTTGCTTGTTAAAGACTGTAGATCTCGTTCCAATACAACATGGGAATTTTGTAATGAAATGATTGCGTGAGACCTATTTCGACTTTGGAGCGATGTCTCCTTTCCACTACTCCTGCTTGTTGAGGTGTGTATGTATATGTGGATTGATGTAAAGTTCCATTTTCTTAAAAATGTCTTCTTAGCTTTTTTGATTTGAATTATCTTCCACCATTTGAGTGGAAAATCTTTTTTTTTTCAAATTGTGTGACAACCATTTTCTCAAATTGAAGGTAGACATAGAAAAATTCTGCTCTATTCTTTAATGGATAATACCAAATGAAACCTAGTACAATCATCAACAAAACTCACATAATATCAATAATGAGTCCAAGAGACAGCAAGTGCTGGTCTCCATTGATCACAATGGATAAAATCAAAAGGTTTGTACACCTATGTACAGAAAACTCAAAAGGTAAACACTTTGATTTTCCTAGTTGACAAGCCACACAAACATTTGGAGCAGTAGAATTGTCATTTACTTTGATCATACCTTGAGCATGTAGTAGCTTCACAAGTGATATGGAACAATGTCCAAGTCTGCTATGTCAAATATCAGAATCAGCTACTACTTGCCTATTCGAAAAAAAACTTTTTGTCTTTAAATGTCCAATATGTAGACATTCCCTCTTTTCCTTCCTACAGCTATCAATTTTCCTGGCACTCTGTGTTTGATACTAACTTTATCAGTTGGACAACATATATCAAAAGCATGTCAGCTGAAAACTGTGTAATGGAAATGAGATTCTATTGAAGTGCAGGCACAAGCAACACATTATTTAACTACAAATTTCCAGAAATAGTATGAAGAACAACAATACCAATGTGAGTTATGGGTAGAAAATGTCCTTTACCAACTATAATTGAGTCAGCTCCTTCATATTTTGTCAAAGAGGTAAACAGTGGGGAATTACCAAACATGTGTGAGGATGCACCTGAATTAGGAATCCATTTGTTGACATCAAAATATGAAATATGTAGTGCAGATAAGGCTTGATGCACAGAAGGTGTCTTCAACTTTTCGTTAAACCTTTTCCAGCACTTGTTTGTCGTATGTCCAAACCTAAGGTAGATCTGACATTGAAATTTTGGCTTTGTGGATAGTTGTGGATCAGCCTTTTTAGATGATTCTCCTATGGTGGATTTTGAATCAGTAAAATGTATTTGTGAACTTTGATGCTTGGAAACAGCATTCTGAAACCCTTAGTTTTATAAGGTAAAATTCTGTTTTTGTACACAATTAAACTGTGGTATTTTAAAACTCCTTTGAGCAGCATAAGCAACGTGACTGATGCTATGATATATAGGTTTAAGAATCCTTGATTCATAGGATAGGATAATAGCATATCCATTAGTTCATTGAGAGGTGGCATAGGAGGCCTCCATATCATGGTAGTGAACATTTGATAGTCACTTCCTAGACTTTGTAACAACAAGAAGCATTTCCTTTCTTTAGTCAAAGGTTTGCCAATCACTCCAAGTTCATAGTCATAAACTTCAACATATACTCATCAAGACTACAACAATTTTCACTGGCAATTTAGTTGCAACTCTCCTTGAAAATGAAATTCTCGTTCTAGAGAAGTCTCAGGCTTTTTCTGTTTCAGAAATGACCAAAGTTCATATGCAATCTTTGTTCCAACAGCAAAGTATGCAACCTCTTTGCTCAAAGTACTTGTGATCCAACCTTTTAACAACCAAAGCATAAAATCAGGATTAATCTCTTCATGAACACAAGAATCAGAAGTAGTTGATGTTACTGTTAACGATGGAACTGTTACAGTACCATTGATAAATGATCCAAAGCCATGAGAATCTATCAGATTCAAGATCTGATCTTCCCAAATTCTATAATTTGTAGATCCAAAGTAATATTGACAAAGTTTAGCACATTTGTAGTGTTCGAATAAGTTAACGACATTAACAGAAGACGATGCTCTAGCTATTCACCATTGTTGATCGCATCAAGATTAGAAAACAATAAATTTTGAAAACAAATTAGAAATCAATGAAACAAGTATCAAATTGACGAGGACTGAGGCACGAAGAAAACCACACTCAAAGCAGGCATGATCACCAGAGCAATTTGCCATAGCCTAAGAGTAGATCTTCGCAATCGATCGCCATTAAGGCTCTTATACCATGAAAAGGTCTCTCACATCTCATTCATCAACTATTTACAGTATTTATATACAGACATATGAAAAGGATGACTCGACTCACAAGTTAGGGATATATCACCCAATATAAGTTGATACAAACATATATAAAAACATGACTTAGTGCATTTCAGATTATACTCTAATTACTACTTAATAGAAGAATCATCCATGTTCTCCACCCACGTTATATAAAATAAAAATAAGTATTAATTATGATTTAAAAATTTAAACTTAAGTAGTTATATAAGGATGTGGGTGAAGAGCATTAATAGAGAACGTCGGTACAATATTTCTCGAATCCTTGGCCCATGGACCATAGTCACATTATGATGGGACCTCTAGATGATGAAACCTAAAGACAAGGACCCGTTTTAATATTCTTCTTAATTTTATGATACAAGCTGCAAGCGTGATGTGATCTAGCTGCTTAATTTTTCTAAAAAAAGAAAAATCTAACTGTCAATTGTAATTCCAATTCACCTATTATTTTTAATGGCCTCATCAATGACAAAATCCCAGAAAAGTATGGTGTGATTTACATCTGGATTTCCCAAATGTACTAATTTTTTAAAGGGAATCTTTTATTAGTTCAAAATGCACAAGCTAGAAAAAGAAAAGTAAAAGTCACTCATACCCCTTTTTTAGTACAAATTATTATTTATATCTCTTGCTTTTAAAAAATGTTCACTTACACCCCCTATATTCTAATATTTTTAGTAAGGGGGTAAATATTAATAACATGACCAAAGTTAGACCATACTTTTAACTTGATGATCACAAACTTGAACACGTCATCAAAAAAATAATTTTACACTATTTTCTAAATTTATTACTTAAATATAAATATATAAACTCTAACATTAATGCTAGTAAGTAATTAAATATTGATGATTTAGAAAAAAATAACTTGATGGCACAACAAATTCGGACATGCCATAAAAGAAATATATAATTTAACATCAAGTTAAGCCATATCAAGGGTGTAAGTAATTTTTACTTTTGGAAAAATGATATTAAAATATATTTTTTTGATGATGTATACGAGTTTGCCATGTCATCAAATTATTTTTTTGTCAAATTATTAATATTTAATCACTTACTAACATTAAGTTAGAGCATATATATTAATATTTTATTAACAAAATAATAAATAAATAAATGTCATTAAAATATTTTTTCTTCATGACGTGTCTGAGTTTGTCTCATCATCAAGTTAAATACGGTCTAACTTCGGCCACATAATCAATATTTAATTATTTACTAATAGCATTAGAATCCAAGAGGTGTAAATGATTATTTTTTAAAAAAAGGTGGTGTAAATAATTATTTTTTAAAAGCAAAAGGTGTAAGTGATATTTTGTGATAAAAGAGGGGGTGCAAGTGATTTTTACTCGAAGAAAATCAAATAGTGAATAGGAAAGGAATCCTTTCTACAAATATAATATTACAATTGGTGTTTTGATTCACTTAGTTTAAAGGTTAAAAGATATGATATTTACATGAGCGATGATGAGTGCTTCAATACCGAGGCCGAAGTTTGGTTGAGAGGGGTTTAATGGATGGAGTAGGAGGAAAGTCTTTTGTTATATAAGTGTGTAAAAAAATTGAAATTAAGAGGAACTCCAAATTGTTAATACTTTCAAGAGGAACTCTAATGTAAAACCCACGATTTGAATCAGGGTTTTATATTCATAACAGGTCGGTTAGACCATTATTTTTTAGTCGACGCAATTTCAGAACACATGTATTGAGCCAACGCCAATTGCATGTATGAGCTATGAAGGTCATGCATACCCAAGTATATTATGATAATGTCATGAACACAGCAGAACAGAATGAGTTATCAGAATATATGAGAGTATGCCAGTTATTTTTCTTTATTTTATTTTTATATACAGTGGATCGTAGAATTAGTTTTAGGCTGTTTACCGTGTTAGGATGCGTTACGGGTAGTTTGGGTGGGTTAATAGTTCTAGAGCATATTATTATGATGTTTTGGTGTTTGTTTGATTTTATGAGATTTTTCCCAATTTTTTTTCGGATTTAATACGACTTAGTTATTATTCTTTACTCGAACTGGACACGAGTCAAGTATTATTTACGATATTGCCACCAAGTATTTTTCTTCCCCCGACACTTCCTTTCTTCTTCCCCATCCAAACCCTAGCTGTGCCACCCTCCGCTTGTCGTCGCCGCCGCTGTCGTCACTAGCCTGCCGCCGATCGTCGTCGATTAGCCCCACCACCGCGTCGTCGTGCCTCCCCACCAGTCTTGACCACCATCAGGCCACCGCGACGTGACGGAAGCCGCACCTTTGTGTCGCGCTTTCGACGTCGATCGCTTTGCAAGCGATCGTCGCCGCTGCGATCAAGTGGTAGCCTCAACGCCCTCGACCACCCAGCAACCTTTTCCGACCGGAGTGGAGCCCAGCGCCACCTATGCCGGCCAGATTTAGTCACCCATCACTGCCGGCTCTGTTTTGCCATTTTTCGGCGAGCCACCACTTCCATCGACTATGTCGACCTCATAGATGAGTCGGGCTCGCCGAGCCGGTTCCAAGGGTACCCAATACCCTTACTTTTTGGCCAGTAGACGCCGCCGGCGATTATCACCGAAAAACCACTGGAAGTTGCCGGAAAAATACTGAAACCCGCCAGAAAACCACTGAAACCCGTCGAAAAACCGGAATTGCTAGAATTCACTGGATCTTTTGCAGAGCTCACCCAGTCAAACCCGATTGAATTTTGGATGCTGAACAGCGCCGAATTTGATCTCCGAGACACGCGACAAAACCCTAGCCGTCGCCGATTGCCGACGACATGAGGTATAATTACCTCCGATTTGATTATTTAAAATTGATGATGATTGTTAGCATAACATGCTAGAATTGAGTAGTTGTCATGATGAATGCCAGACTATGAATGAAGTAAAGATGTGCATGATGTGATTTACAGGGAATGAAGGTTAAGTGATCTAATGATGTAAAGTAAATTTGAGCATGATAATCGAGTACAACGTAACTTAGGAAATATAATAAAATTTGTGTTAATAGGATTAGTTGGAATTACTTTCACATTTATAATTGTTGATTGTTATGGTTGATGTTTGTATTGTGAGTGTGTTTGATCATGACAAGTTTGATTCATCATTTAGTTAACGGGCGTTAGTATTTAGTTTTGATGTGTAGATACGGAGTAGGAGCTCGCTACCTAGGTGCAATGACACGCTTGGAGCTTCTACCAGGTCCGTTTAGGACTCGTCTCTGTATTATGCTCTCTTCTATTATATGTTTATTTTATTATTTCAAAGATGGGTTAAGTGGCATTTTATCGGATCCCACTTAACTCAGGCCATTTAATCGAACAGTTTTTCGGATTAATAACCCTTCGAAGACGAGATCCCTCGAAGACGATTTCAAAAACAAGATCCACTGCAAGTTGCCTTCGGGCTTATTATATAAATCCCTTCCTAGGCCTATATATATAATTTTATCGAGTTTTCAGTGAGACGAAAGATGGAGAAACCAACTGCATGTACCATGAGAGGATGTCGTGCCAATCAAAGCGGGCTTTGGATTAGTGAAGTAGACTGTTCCATTCCTGAGGGATCCTGACAACTCCGCGTTTGAGTTCCTCACACCCGGAGAATGTGGAGGTTTACGGGTACTATTTAGTATAGCGAATGTCCAGACTTATGGTTTAAAGGGTACTAAAGGCGACTTCCTGAGAGTACTCGGCCTTCATGCTCAAGGCCAGGAGAAATATGGAGGTAAGGAGAGGGCTTAGGATTCGAGACTAGAAAATAAAGTAAGAAAATGCCAAGAGAGGCATCAACAGCAATAGATCAGTCAGTTCGAAATGTTACCGGGTCTGCAACCCAGTGGCTCCTCAGTAGGTGCCCTTCAGAGTGTTCACGAGGAGTATATGATATTTTCTTTCATATGAGAGTTTGCTCTCATAGCTAGCTTGTTATAGTTTTTTTCTTTCCGGACCAGTAATACTTGTTACTGACGTGTTTTTATACTATAGGTAGGTAATGATCACGAGTTAGATATGTCCGCCTAGACGGAGGAGCACTAATGTCGCTTGCACACATGCCAATTGATAGAGTGGTTAATATTTTGTTATGATGTTATTATATTAATGTGATATGATTAAATGTTAAAATATGAGGACATGATGAGATGAAATACTAAGACATGATGACAAGAAAAGGAAATGTGAATAGATTGCGCAACAAAAATGTGGTGGGTTGAAACCCAAACTTCAGAATGAGTGTATAGTAGATTAGATTCTGTGTGAATGAAATTATTGATATATCTGCATATATATATATATATATATATATATATATATTAATTGACAAGGTGGCCCCTAATTGCACTTTTAGGGGAGATTCTGTCCGTGTCATTTTAGAATTTTTATTGATTTTGATCGTAATTATATTGGTATGTAATTTAGTTTGCATGTTATCCATGTAGTATCATGTTATGATTCTGTGCATTCATCCATATATAACGAGTCGTATCTTTATCTTAAGACGCCGAGATTAGATCCGCACAAGTTGGGTTCGTGTTAGCCGACCTAATTGAGGCATGTAACATGCCGGTTTGGTTCACGAACGTGAACTGGATTTGAGGTGTTACACTAAATCTAACTTAGAAATTAGTTATGATTTATTATCGAAAACAACAAAAAATTATTTAAAAAAAGAAAATCTAAGACTTCACATGATAGATCCAAAGGTTGAGCTGCTTAGACTTTGGAAAACATATTTCTTTACCAAGTAGCTTCCTATGTTTTAGTCTAATGTACAATGGATGCTTGTTTTTATGTATGCAATGAATGCTTAATTTGAGGGAGCTTTTTTATAGCAAAATCATATCATGCTTCATTGAATATATGTAACCTTTCTAAAGATAATGAGCATCATAACCTTCCATAATATTTAGTCAAAGGCTATAATTTCTCTGCACCACCTAATTATGACTTGTTATAATGATCATCTAAGCAAAAGCAATCAATACCTGCATTCTTTTATAAAAAGCTAGGAAGATCCATGATCAGGTCACAGAAATATTTACTGTTATGTGTACTAATTTCACTAAAATAAAATTTATTTACCATGAATGATCTTTCCCTGCGATTTAAAATTGCGGTTTAATTAGGAGTATGTAAGATAATTTTTTAAACGAATAATTTAATTGTAATTTAGAAGATCAGGTGATTTTCTCCCCTCAATGATAGTTAAATAATACTAACTGAGAAATAATTTAATTGCTAGAAAGCCTCGAATACCACTATAGAATCATGATTCATAGATCCAGTTAATGTAATCTGATTTGGCACCTTCGGCAAGAAACTTAATCCAACTTGATCCAACAATGTGATCTTACATATACCCAACCAGTCAATCATGACTGCTATGGCTGGCAGTCATTTCCAAGACTCATTTATATCAGTTTTTCAGTTCAGTAAATAAAAAAATATATGAGAACTATCCCGTTTTCTGTGATTTGTGTAGATTTCTAGTTGTGGGAGATTTGAGCTCCCGTCTCCGTGCTAGTCGAGCAAGCTAAGTTAGAGTTAAATTGTGTTAAGATTTGACTCATTTACTTTTGATACAAGTCGAATTTAAAAGGCTTTGAACTAAATCAAGTTTGAGTCAAACATAAAATAACTTGAGAATTATTAATATATAATACTTTTTATATGATTTAAAATAAATTAATTATAAAAATTTGAATAGTTTATTTTTTATTCAATTAAACACCAAATAATATGTTCAGGAATATAATCTATATATTATTAAATATAATTATCATTATGATATAATTATATTTTTATTTTTATTTACATTTTATGTAAATGATTATATAAAAATGTGTAAATTATTATATTTAATATAAAATATTAAATTTCGAAAAATATAGTTGAGATTAACAAATGTTTGTTCTACCCATACTTACTTGATTAATTAATGTTAAATTTTGATTCGAATAAAATCAACTCGAATTGTTTGTTCGAGCTGTGGAGTGATATACAAAAAAAATCTATTAATTAAAAAAATAAGACGAGACCCGTTAAAACACCTCTCAACGCACTACACCACTGCGCGATCCGTGGCGGTGTCACGTGCCACATGACTCGTGCCAACCCAACGGACACATGAACCCAAACCCCATCTGCGGGCCCCACCCGACAAAAGCAAAACCTCCCATTCCTTCTAAATTCCCATGCAAAAAGAGAGAAACTCCCCATTCGGAAGCTCTCTCTTTCTTCATGGAAAACTGTGCATGGAATGCTTCCTTCCACGCTCTAACTCTCCTTTGTAAGCTGGTTAGCTTCCTTTGCAGCATACCCATTGGGTGTAAGATCCCTTTGCTACTTGGCCAACTTTGGCTCCTACTACATCAGTTTTCTTGGAGTACTTGATATGAGTGCGGTATTGGTATAAATGCCTTTTGCTTTTAGTTAGATCTTTGTGGAGTGGGTGTTGTGAGATCTGAAGCATTTGGGCGTTTGGCCTCTTTGCTTCTCTGTTGCTGGCTGGGATAGCTAGCTATCTGCGGTGGTTGGTGGTGGGTGGAAGGTCGGTTAGAGTTGGAGCGCTTGTCAGACAAGTCAGTGAAGGTAACGCTCGCGTTTGTGGTTTGTTCTGTGAAAGTAGGGAACTTGGTGTTCTGGGTCCGATTTTTTACTCTTACCTATCTATTCCTGTGTATGACGCTTTCGTATGATGTCCAAGTTGTATATTTTAACATATAGGTACGAGCTTCTTAAAAAAATTGCAGAGTTGTATATTTTAAGGAGATGTTTACAAGCCTGTTCTACTTTATGTGCGTTTTTGGAGCGTTGTATGTATTCAGTGATTGCTGGTGGTCATGGGAGGCGAGGTTAGGTCCGTTAATTTGGATTGGGTTTCGTATTTGTCTATTGATGAGGACAACGGACACTTAGCTGGGTGGCAATAAAATGAAACTTGAAAAAATTGATCCCTTCTTCGTGGCCATCATCAATGACATGACTTCCAAGCTACGTATTACTTCATAGCTCCTACGAGCCCATTAGATTGTATTGCGGGTTCTTCGATCCAATGTTTGCGGTTGAAGTTGATGGCATTGCTTAAAATGTGAATATTGTTTTTTTACTTCAGTGATCAGATATTAGATGCTGCTGTCGGTGGATTTCGGTGTTGGAAATGTGGTGATTGAGCTTGAATGACTTGATTAGAGGTGGATGGGGACTGGGTTTTGATTTGACTATGGAAATAGTCTTTCTTATAGTTAACTTGTCCTTTTCAGATTGCAAAAATGTTGCTTTCAGAGGTGGGTATGCCGTTCTTTTTGGGCTTTCTGCTAGGAAATGATATCATTCATAGGTCTTAAAGACGGTTTTTTGAAGCTCTGTACAGCCTGCATATTTGGAAAGTAAGGTTTGATATTAGTTCTTGAAAGACACTTATTTTTTATTGTGCTCTATATCATGGTTTACTGCATTTGGAGCTTGTCGATCAGCATATCAATTGAAGTTAAAAACTGTTTTAGGCATTTACATATTTACCTTGTTCATGATTCTTAACATCCAGAGACCTTCAATTTCATGAGGTCTCTTTATGGATGTAACTATGTTTGCATATCGAGTGAGGAGTTTTCTGGGCAAAGCTAATGGATAGCTAAAGATCAAATTATTTAATAATAAGCAGAAAAATAAAGTCAAACTGTATCTCAATTTTGAAATTAGTATCATTGGATACTTATTGACTGAATATTGTTCTTTATGTATTTCTATTTACTGATGTCCGAGACTAATCTATTTTTGTGTTTTTTTGCTTACCCAGAGCACTAAAGCAGATGACTTGGGTACTGAGGATTCCCATTTCTGTCGTGAGTGCAATCCTGTTCCTGCATACGGTTTGTGGTGGTCAGTTGATGTTTAATTCCATGTCCTAATTTTTTGTACTTTCAAGCCAAATTGTTCAAATTTTTAGTTGCTGAGCTAAATACTTTTCATGAATTGTTGACAGATGACATTGTAAATTCAACCAACATAAGGTGGACCTGCCAATGTGCTTCAGAAAAGTCTGCAGTACATAGTTTTCCACTGGGCACTAATTGTTCTATATCGTGCGAATGCAAGCTTGGTAAGACAACTTTTAAGCGTACAATTGAGTTATCCAAGCAGTTGAGAAGTTGTAGCCGTTCTAATTCCTTGTCTCGGATTGTTCAGTTTAAGATGCAAGTTCGAATTTTATATGAATGTATTTTCATTAATACTTATAATCCTTGTAGCCAATGGGTACTCAGAGAAGTCTGATGGAGAAAGATGGTCTTGCGTATGTGCAGCTGAAAATCTGCCTGCAAGCGAACTATCAAGCAACATTCACAACAATGGCTGTTTTACCACTTGCAATTGTACATCTGGTAGTTTTTTTGACAATATTAAACATTGTTTTCTCCAAATTAGTGTAAGATATTTCAATGCTGTCATATGAAAACAGTAGCTTCAAGCTTTTAATACAAAAAGTGTGAGTCATGTGGCATATATACATCAGTTTGATTAATAATATAGCTACTTTTGTAGCCATTTTGGATTGTGGGTTGTAAATATGTTCATTTTTTTGGTGTTCAGATGCATCCGACATAATAGAATCGGCAAGGAAGCACATTACAATCAAAAGAAGTGGTGTATGTCTTGTCTTGCTTGTTTGTGTTATTCTTACTACTTTGGCATTTCTTGCATCGATTGGTTGTTATGTCGTCCGCAAAGATAGATGCCCAGTTCAACCACCCGTATTCATATCCGACAAAGAGGCAAGCTGGAATAGTGGTACCAATTTGATAAGCCATAGATCTTCCATGCCTGAATATCTGGACAAAAGAAATCCATTTCTCAACCCTATTCTGGGTAAATGAAATGTTTGTAAAAAATCTGAATTCAGTGTTATAAAAACCACTCAAACCTAGAAATCTGATTTTCCACAGGCTTCCTGCATAGGGTTTCTTTTGTGTTTAGTGGCAAAAGGGGATCTATACCAGGATCAATCCTTCACTTCTCCTATTATGAATTAGAACAATCAACCAACAAATTCTCAGAGGGTAATCTAATTGGTCTTGGTGGAAGCAGCACTGTTTACCACGGTAACCTCAAAGATGGAAAAGATATAGCTGTGAAGCGTCTTAAGAAAAAGGGTGGACCGAATTTGGAGTTTGAGTTTCTGACTGAGGTATGCCTTCACAAGGATAATTTATTTTCATACAGTCGTGATCACCTTTTACATTTGTTTAAATCTTATTTACTAACTTCTGTTCAGATCGAACTCCTATCAAGGCTTCACCATTGCCATATTGTACCATTGCTTGGTTTCTGCTTAGAACTGCAAGGGAAACATATGGAGAGGCTCTTGGTATTTGAATATATGCCTAATGGTAATTTGAGGGATAACTTAAGCATGACACAAGTGAATCACACTTTGGACTGGGAGACCCGAGTTAGCATTGCTCTTGGAGCTGCAAAAGGCTTGGAATATCTCCATGAAGCAGCTGCTCCAAGGATTCTTCACAGAGATATCAAGTCAACAAACATATTGTTGGATGATAAATGGCGACCCCACGTATGATTTGTGATTAGTTACTCATTTATTCTCATCATACAAAAAAACCATTCCTCTTTAGATGTACCACGTATAAACTTTGCATTGAATATTCACATTCATACTGTTTGTAAAGAAAATATAACATTGATTCGAAATTATCACTCTAGTAAAGAGACTAGCCCTGATGGAGGTTATCAATGCTAAAAAACAATGGTCGCAACATAGAAAAGAAATATGAATCAACACACTTTATGATGTCAAAATATTATTACAATTTGCATTATAATATTAACGCGTTTTAGAATAATGTCATCTCCTGCAGATCACTGACCTAGGTATGGCGAAACGCTTAATGGCTGATGATCTGCCTAGCTGTTCGAGTTCACCAGCAAGAATGCTGGGGACATTTGGTTACTTTGCACCAGAATATGCAAATGTTGGAAAGGCAAGTCTTAAATCGGATGTCTTTAGCTTTGGGGTGGTTCTCCTTGAGTTGGCCAGTGGCCGTCTCCCAATAAATAGATCATCCAACAAAAGTGAAGAAAGCCTTGTGATGTGGGTAAGCTATATTCATTGTGGTAATTTGTCTACGAAATTCTGAAACACTGTTAATGTAATTGAATTTATCTGACATGAACAGTTTTTATCTCATGTACTGATAAATACTTTCTACAGGCAACCCCTCGCCTACTGGATAGTAAACAAGTGATTTCAGAAATTGCAGACCCTGCACTCAAAGGTAACTTCCCCGAGGAAGAGATGCAGGTAATGGCCTACCTTGCTAAAGAATGCATACAGTTTGATCCCGAATGCCGACCTTCTATGAGTGAAGTTGTTCAAATCCTCTCAACTATTGCACCAGAAAAATCAAAAAGGAGAAATTTTCCTCCAAGTACATTTCAGGTAAATAGACCATCACAATCCTCTGTGGAATGATGCATGTTTCTTCAATGTTGATGTCCAGGGAAAAGAATGGAAACAATTAATCTTCACTACTTGCAAGCCTTTGCTTGAAATGCTCATTAGAATCCTTATGAATTCAACTTCATGCAGAGCTCATTGTGCCAAAGTATAAAGCAGGTTGAAGATATGATTGAAGCACCTATATCTCTCCATAAGCAACCTTGTGATGTAAAAAGTAGTGATATTGTGTTTGGGGATGCTGTGGAGTGGTCCAGGAGAAGCTCATTGCCACTAATGGTGGACAAAAACTTGTGTAGTGAACTACCAACTGAAGGAGACACTGTATTATCAGCAGAATACATGGACAGATTGGTTTTGCTAAAATCGAGAGCTCAGAGTTGGCGTTCACCAGATGATGAAATTGTAGACTTAACAGAGCCCCGTTTAGAGACATTTTGGCAGCCAAATATGCAATCTCTATGAAACATACATTGCATGGTTAGATTGCATCAACCAGCTTACTGAATTCTATCAATACCCATTTGTAAATATTTATCCTTCATGGGGAGTGGACCGTGGAAGAGATAGTAGGAGCAATACTGGCCATGACAATTGATTGTGGAGTGAAAATCCTTGTGTGCAGTTTCATTCTAGCTGTTGCCATTCTTACACAGAATTACAGATAACTTCAACTTGTGAAGTGATTCGAAATGGACCAAATGTGTCATTGATGAAACTGACTTTGGTATTTTGAATCATGATACAAAGTCTTTGTTATGTGTATGTGGCTTGCTAAACATAGAAAAAAATGAAGCTAAAGTCTCATTTTATATGCAACAATATCATGAGTTTAGTTGTAAAGAGGCAGTTCATGAGCATAGTAGAGGCCTCTATTTACTGTTACTATGGGAGGGGCCTTTTATGAAGAACAGCCTAATTGTCCTTGTCTTCTCCACCCTCTTATTCTTGCGTTCCTACAGCTTTTTCAATAATTTTTTCACTAGGAAAAAGGCCAAACTGGTTTCATATATTTAAATTGCTTGTAAACAATCTTTGATTTAACGTATTGTTTTAATATATTATAAATCAACAATAGAATAACTTACAAATTATTTATTTAAAGTCCCCAAAATTAATAATAAATATATTATATAATCAAGGAAAAAAATCTATTCACCCATTCTAAAATGATAGTATAACTTTGCCCAAGCAAAATTATGAAAAATGATTAAACCTATTTTGGTACTGAGCTAAATTATAAAAACAACTTATGTTTTATTTAATGATATTTTTGTATGTAATAAAAAAACTAATGAACTTTTAATAATTCCTCAAAATCGCAAGGACTATTAATTTCATCACTAGAAAACATCATTAGGCATGTAAATTTAGAGTCTTTTTGTTCCCCGTCATTTAGTATTGTCCGTTAGGTTTACATGTCAATAAGGGTGAGCTGACTAACTCAAACCCAACTTTTTTTTTGTTTTAAAATTCTCAAGCCGATACACTTTTAGTATTAAAGCTGATTTGAGTTTAAATCAAGGTTAAGCCAGCCACTTCATATTTTCAAAAAAAATTTATATAACTGACTCTAAATTACATTTTACGCACCAGTAAATTTCATTTTAATATAATTTCACAAACAAAGTAATTTACCATTACATTATAATTTTATATATCTCTAGTTAAAATTATTTCCTAATTCAAACCCACTATTAAAGCTAAGCTTATAAATCAAACCCAATCATTTACCACAGAACTTTCTAAACATTAAAATTAAGTAAAAAAAGTAATGTTTTTAAAAGCATGAAATAGGTTTTAGTAATTTATTGATAACTATTAGTTTAGAAAATTAATCATCTTTAATAATTTAAAGCTTGGATATCCACATATGAGGTACCATACCTTATGATTTAGAACAAGGTATCTATCTCTCATCTACCAAATCCTATTATTAATTAATCGCACAAATTCTAAGAGCTTGTTTTAATAATTAAAAATAATAATTTGAGGTTTGTGTATCCACATACCGGGTACCTAATCCCCATCGTTTAGACTAAATCTTATTATTAATTATTTAAAACTTGTGAGGGTTAAGGGTACAAGGCCAATCCAAATGGGCCCGAGACCTACTCACTTAAACAGACCCGCCTACCCGACACCGGGCGACCAACCCCTCGTCTTCCCGCCGGCGCCATCCGACCTTCTTCTTCCATCATTTTTTTCTCTCTTGAGCTTTGCGCTCAAGAGAAAATGTCTGGGAATCAGACCTCTACCCCTACCTATGTGCCTCTGGACCCTGTTCACGGATAGCGAAGGCGTCGGCGGTGATGGCCGGGCGTTTCATCAGTGCCGGCCTGCATGTATGCCTCTACTCCCTACTCTTCTTCTTTCTTTTTCATGTCTTGTTTTTGTGGGTGGAACAGTTGATTTTGGGTGTTAGCGTTTGGTTCTTCTTTTTTTTTTAGAATTGGTTTCCATGCTAGTTCTGTTTTACTGTAGGAGTATAATGTATGTTGCTTAGATTGTGTGATTGGTTGTTTTTTTTTCATTGTCGAGAAATTGCTGTGTTATGGTAATTATTGTTGCAAGTGATTGGGATGTTTGTGTTGTATACCCAGTAGCCTCAGTTTGATGCCATAGGTTGTTAGCAATTGTTTTGTAGTTGATAATATCAGTTTTGTGCTTGTGTGACTGGTGTGTGAGTATGGAAGTAAGAAAAGACAGGGCGGCAACCTCCTAGAGAATTGGGGACAAGAGACAGTGGTAAAATTTGGACAAACCGCACAATGTTTCATGTAGATTCAATTTGTGAAAACCCTAATAAACTCTAAACCCTATTTGTCTGAATGGGCATAAAATGAACTGCCCAATATCCAGTAATGGTCTTAGTATTCGCTATGCTAGGGCCGATATACCAGGTAATTGATTGGTAATATAACAGTGCGGAATGTGGTTTGTTGTATTCTTTAACTTTTTAGAGGATTGTGCTAAGAGAAAAATGAATATGAACACCTATGAGGACTGGAGCTGTTACTGCTGCATCTGGTTCAGCATATACTGAATTTGGGAGTAAGAAGGTCATTGTGTCTGTGTGAGTTATTTATGGTCTTGACTTTGTTATTTTTCCTGGGTTCTCTGTTATGAGCTGTGTGATCACTCTCTTCCTTTTTGGAGGAGTTCAGATATGGTCCCAGAGAAAGCAAGAAAGCTATGATGTATAGTGAAGTCGGCCGTATAAATTGTAATGTAAATTTTACCACATTCTCCTCTCGGCCTCGCGATCAGGTACTTAAACCTTTGTAGTTTAGTTATCTAATTTTTATCCACTATTTGTGTCGTACATAATTCATCAATAACAGGAAACTGACAACAAAGATTTTTCGTCGGTTTTTCTTAAGGCTTTAGAGGGTGCCATCATACTTGAGTCTTTTCCAAAGACAACTGTTGATGTGTTTGCATTGGTCCTTGGTCTGGTGGAAATAAGTTTCTTTACATATACAATGTAATTATCTTCTCTTCGGTAACATTGCAATAATTATTGCAATATGTGTCTAAATGTTTCTGGTTTGTAGCTCTTCAAAACAAGTTGCATGACAGAGGCAATGTCCAGTTGGAATGTTTTCAAAGCTTTTAAGCTTTTGTGTTTATATATGTGAAGGAGTGAAGTGTGATGATGAATTTTCTTTTGTGACCTAATGATGCACTCGTATGACCTTGTATTCTTGAATAATACATTTTGGACAACTATCATTGGGATTAACATATTGGGCCCATGTCTGATGTGTCATTAGTGAACAAGATCACTGGAGCTTGAAAAATTGGCTATCAGACTATTTATTTATATCATCCTTTAGTGATGTTTGACAATGCTTTTTAATCTCTTCTTGGTTACTGTAGGTGATCTTCCAGTTGTTATATCATGTGCAAGTCTCGCCCCTGCAGCAGATGCAGGAATTCTGATGTATGATCTGGTTTCGGCTCTCTGTGGTATGTGTTACAGGTCTAGTCACGGGCATGACCGGGACATTAGGGTTGAAGGTTGTTCCTAGTATTTCCCACGTCCATGATGGGTAACAGGGGTTACTCGAGTGTGGTGAAACAACCAGTGCTGATTCGTGCTATTTGCATTGATCAGACAGTGGTGCATGCGCGCTATCGGAGGACCGAGGGAGGACCGGTATGCGATAGCGTACGTAGCGGCAGTTGGGTGCTGTTTGGTGCATGGGGTCTATCGGGGGAGTTGCTGTACCGAGCGAGATATCGGACAGTACCGATAGTTGCTGCAGCGGTCATGATCGGTAAGGAGTACTGAGCATACCGATGCTGCGTATCAAGCGTGGCGGGTTCCAGTCGCGTGCGAGGTCGAGCTTAGCCGGGAGACTCTATCGAGCAGCGGAGTCGCGAGTACTGGGAGCGATGGGTGCGAATGGCCAAGCACCACGACCGAGCATGTTTGCGCTACCGAGCAATTCGAGTAGCATGGGTGCGCGTTGGTGCCGATGACCGAGCCAAGTGAAGGAGCGGTTTGCGGGACTTGGGGTTATCGTGCATGTGCATGGTTTTGCTGGACCTTACTCACAGAGGTTGATACTTTGGTCAGCTGGTTCGAGCCAGGGGTCTCAACCAGGTGACCGTGCCACACCAAAGGGGTGGAAGCCGGAACACCAAGCACCAAGGGGTGCATGTGTTGGCGTGCAGCACTTCAGCCGGGTGTCTATATAAGGAGATGTTGTCCTTGTGTAGAGAGGGCGAAGACAAGAGAGAACAGCCAAGACAAGAGAGAACAACATGTAGTAGAGAAAGGAGGATTGTTGGAGCAGTCGGGTTCTCGAGGGAGGAGAACCACCATGGTCGAGAATGGGGGACTGTCGGAGCAGTCGGGTGCTGCCCCTAGACCAGGGTTCCTTTCGGTGTTGAGACCTGTCGAGTGAGGGTCGAGAGGTCAAGTTGTGGGGCTTGCATGTCCACGACTTGCGGGTAGTCTTAGGGTGAGCGAGTAGCCCAAGGCGAGGCGTGTGGGGGCTGTCCACAGCGCCGAGCAGGTACTTGATACGAGGTCGAGTGCTTGTATCCTTGTATTCATAGTGTTGTAATATAAGGTTGGGAATTTTCCCATATCTCTGTGTGTTGCTTGTTGTTTGTCGCATGTAGACAAGTAGCGTCTGTTTCCAGGTCGGGGTCGACATTTACAACGTGACTTAGTTTCGAGGACAAGTCGCGGTGACGAGCAGGGTAGAGACCGGCATGACCGAACACGAGCGAGGCGTTTGGTGACTCTCGAGACTTGATCGGTAAGGAGTACTGATACTCGAGAAGGCTGGATCACGGGCTGGTGCGTGATCGTGGTTGGTGCATTGTTTGTTGGTAGCCGGTATCCTCATATCGGTAGCGATATTGAGTATCGGTGTGGCGAAGGAGTTCGTGGCTGTGAGTGTGACCGTGTGCGGAGTTGTTTCCGAGTTGCAGATTTCTGCAAGTTGCTGCGTGCTTGTGGAAGGCTGAGTGTTCCTAGGAGGGGAATACGCCGCACAGATCTGTATTTGAGGGCGAAAAATTGGGTCCTCAATACAGCCCTATGTATGCAGCTTCATTTGTTAGTATTCATAGAATGATTACATGATGTGCTAAGTGCGCATAGGTTTTTGTTGGTGACAGTCTTGCCATGGAAAGAGCATTGTTATAGATCCTGTTTTGGAAGAGGAGAAATCCCAAGATGGGAGTCTTATCATTACGTGTATTCTCGGAATGAAGTTACCCAATTAATTCTAACAGGGGAATGGGCAGCTCCCAAAATTCATGGGTACAGTACATTTCTGTAATGCAGTTTCAATTGTGATTTCCAGAAAATTTGGTGTTATTTTTCAGCATGTTATGGTTTGAATAATTGGATAGTATATTTCTTCTCGTTTAGTTGGGGCCAGTAATAAGCTAAATATTATCTTTGTCAAGAAGCCAGTTATGCTTCCATTGCTCTTTGAAAGATATCAGTTATGCCTTTGTTGCTCTTTCAAAACCATAATTTTCATCATTTTCAGTAGGAAGCCAATGGCACTGAGGCCCACTGCTGCGAATCCCTGGATTATGCAATACTCAAAAGGAGTGGGTTTTTGCCTTTTTACCTTTGTTAAGTGCGAACCCATGATTCAGGGGTTGTGTGAGACAGCAATTAATGCCAATGACTTTCTTTTGTTATGAGTGAAAACTTTGGTTCCCCTTTGTGAAAGAGAAGGCTATGCCTAAATATAT
Organism: Piper betle; assembly: GCA_033002965.1. Taxonomy (NCBI): domain Eukaryota; kingdom Viridiplantae; phylum Streptophyta; class Magnoliopsida; order Piperales; family Piperaceae; genus Piper; species Piper betle. The sequence continues at coordinate 76,233 of JAURVB010012319.1, forward strand.
CAGTCACATCTTATTTTAATGAAGATTAGGGCAGCAAAGGCAATGCGTCAAGCTTAGGACTGTTCCTATGCTAACGAATTTAGAAGCAGGGAAAATCGATAGGTATATAGTTCTGGTTTTTAATTAATTAAGCAGTAGGTATTACCTTTAGCTGCTGAAAAATTAGGTGTATTCCTTTCAAGGCTACCATGTTTGTTTCATGCCACAGGCTATGGAGCTTTGCCGTGATGCTTGTGGAAAGCTTGGGAATGTCATGAGATCATGCTTAAAGAAGCAGCTTCTGGATCAACCTAATGGATACCATTTTTCGGTTGGAAATTTACAAACCTTTTTCTTATACATAAAGTAGCCGCTTTTTTCCATGTTAAGCAGTACGTTGGTTCGGTTCTACCTTTTACTTTCAATTTTGCATGGTAATAGTTTTGGAACCATGAATTACTTTGTAAATAGAGCAGCTAACTGATTTGTAGCTCTGTTGTAATTTGTGCACTCAAAGTTCTAATATTGGCCATTTAAATGCCACATTTTGTAAGCCACCATTGTGCAATAAATTGTGATTGTATTTGTGGCCTTTGTGGCCTCTACACGCCAAATCAAGACCTTACGCAAATTGTGGCCTGAATGATTTGTGAAAGTTATATAACTTATAGCTTGTGTCTTGGCTTAAGCTTGCAAAGGTGGAAGGTTAGGGACTATTTTACACGAGTCAATTGTGCCTTTGTTGGCAAAAACATCTCGTATCAACCACCGGGCATGTTCAACCAAAGACGGTAGAAATATATCCTCCATCAAGAGACCCTTTTTCATTCCCTCTATCTTTGAAATGCTAATGTGGTTTTATAAGAGGATGATTCTCAAAGGTTGATCTTGGAGGTTGGCAATTTATGTTATAACGAGTAGATGATTTGTTTGGGAAAATATTTCCTGAATACTCCATATATATGTCTACAATTTGGAATAATCTAAAACATCTCTAATCTACATCCTGTGGGAAGATAATTATACATTGAAACCAGCTGTGCAAGATATCTTGAAGGCAAGAAGCAATCATAATTCATGAACAATTTTATTTTCTTGTTTATCTTGACAATAATATTTATTTATTTGTTTTTCATTTTCAAGCCAAACAAACATGGGCAAAGCTAGGACAGAAAGTGTCTCGTCAAAATATCTACACAATCATATCATCAATTCTTTTCTCAAAGCTCACTCTTTGCGGCCTTAATACCATATATTTACCATATCATTGCATGCATATGGTCGTAATTATCAAAGAATATACGACCATTTTTATGGCTTGTCCTATACTGTTCTCATTTGTATACAATAGCACGCCCTTTCCTTGCTATCCTACGCTCTGTGTAGTTCCACAAGCTCGCTACCATGGCTTCTGCTCTTCTCCTGCCTTGTTTCTCTCCAAAGGCTCTTAACATCAGTATAGCTCAATCTACCTCGCTACCCATCTTCTCGTCTTCCATCTCCATGCCTTCTTCCGAAGATAAGGTATTGTTTTCTTCTTGTATTTTGTCCGGGAAGACAATGGCGTCGTTCTCCTCGAGTTTCATAGCAAAGGTTGCGGTGAGTTCTGAGTATGGTCAGGAGGAGGAGGTCTCTGGTGGAGAAGAAGAAGCTAGCTTTTCCCCTGAGTTGAAGCTCTTTGTGGGCAACCTTCCCTTTAGCGTGGACAGTGCTGCTCTGGCTGGATTGTTTGAAAGAGCTGGAAATGTTGAAATGGTTGAGGTGAGCGTTTGATTAGTTAGTTACCAAGCTTGAAGGTCTATTAGATGAAGATGAATGTGTTAATATATACAAATTGTTTAACACTGTTGTTTATAGCTAGAATATTTCATATTTGCTCGATTTGATAGATGCTTGATATTGGAATTTGAAGGTGTTGTAAATGGTGGCAGGTTATTTATGACAAGCTAACTGGGAGAAGCCGTGGGTTTGGATTTGTCACTATGTCTACTGTGGAGGAGGTTGAAGCAGCTGCCCAACAATTCAACGGTTATGTGAGTCTTCTGCTCATTTTAAAAGAATTTCTGCCTTTTGAGTTCATCTAATTCATGTGTTTGTATTTTGAAATAAGCTTCTGTTTTTCTAAAATTTACCAAGACATTAATTGAAGTGATGCATAAACATTCTTTCTACTAGTTAAAACCATGACATTAACTTCATAGCATTGGAATGCCAATGCAAAATAAAATCTGCTGGCAATATATACATTTCTTACCCCTAAGGTATTGCTAATATACCTTCCAATGCACTTGCTCACGCTTTGATAATTTGTCAAAGAATTTTCTGCTTTTTTAAGTTCATATAAGTTCATATAGGGATTTTAATGAGTTGGCAATTTGGCAATACGTTTAAGCATTTAATTAGTGACACTTTTGACATTCTTTCTAACAGTTAACACCCTGTCATTACTTTCATAACATTTGAATACCAATGTTTACTTGTTACTCGGATTGAATAGCTGAAATTTCTTTCAATGCAACTGTTCACTTCCTCACCAATTTGTCAAAAATAAATGTACGATTCTTGATCTGCGTTCTTTGAAATAGTGGCAAAATCAATTCTTTGATGTGGAATTTGGTTGAAACTGTTCTGTAATTGTAGTGATACTCTCGTCACAAAGAAGTGCACTGGCAAGCTAGATGCCGAACTGAAACGCCAAATGATCATATTGTTATCAAATATGAATGCTTCTTTCAGTTTCTTAATTATTTTTAATGCGATGGTCCTACAGGAACTAGAAGGAAGGCCTTTGAGGGTGAATACAGGTCCTCCACCTCCAAGGGAAGAGTCCAGGGGTTTCAGATCAGGAGGAGGCAGCAGCAGCTTTGTTAACAGTGCTAATCGTGTATATGTAGGAAATCTATCATGGGCAGTGGATGATTCATCCCTGGAGGCCTTGTTTAGTGAACAAGGCAAAGTTCTGGAGGCCAGGGTGGTCTATGATAGAGAGAGTGGCAGGTCAAGAGGCTTTGGTTTTGTTACTTTTAACTCACCAGAGGAAGTAGACAATGCAATCTCTTCACTCAATGGCGTTGTAAGTACCTTCAACCATTCCTTTCCATCCCTTATTAGCACATAAATACCACATACGATATATACATTATATATAGATACTATGATAACCTTTATCTCATATATAGCATTGACAAAATTGGAAACAGGACTTGGATGGTAGATCAATACGAGTTACAGTTGCTGAAGCTAAACCAAGACGCCAATTTTGATCTCATTTGGAGCACATCATAGATGATATCATTATGGTATTCATTTTGATTTAATGGCAGTAACAGCTTAAAATCAGGATTATGGAGTATCATATTCTGAATGCCAAGGATGGGCAATTATCCTTTCTATGGTTCTGGGATCATCCCACTTTGTTTTGTTCCATATGCATCCCTTTCTGATTTGTCTGATGTTGCATACATTCTCATCTCCTTTTGTATTGGAACTTGGAAACTTGCTCAAAATGCCACAAATGGAAAATTTTTAGGTGTGCCACAATCTGGCGCTAAGGTTTCGCGTGTTATTGAACAATTTAGGGTTTAGTGGGGAATATTTTGGCATAAAAATGTGCTTCTTATTTACAATGTTCATAATCATACCAATCTTCCAAGGTCTGGAGGGTGGTGTGATTGTTAATCTACTAAGGTTCAAACTTTGGTTGAAAAGAGAATTTTCAGATAACAAAGAGAGTTTGCGGGAAATTAAATTTATTATTCATTCGTTTGGTTAGTGCGAAAAAATGTAAAAATAATTTTATTTATTATTTACACTGCATATTAGGTAGGAGTGTAAACGAGCCGAACAGAGATGTTTTTGAATTCGACATGGTTTTTGACAAGCATGTTTAAGTTTGTTTGAGTGCTTGACGAACTTTGATGTATTATGGGTCGAGTTGAGCTCATCCAAAATTCATTGTGTTTGGGCTTGATTCGTGTTCAGCTCGCTATATTTTCGAGCCGAACTCAAGCCGAGTGAATATTTGTGCTTGGCTCGTGCTCGATTTATATAGGATTAAAATTTTCTTTCCAACACTATATAAGTTCAATATAACCTCAATACTATTGACGAGTTGAGTTGAGTTGAGTATTTTTTCGAGTTTGAACATATTGAGCTCGAGTTTTGAGTCAACCTGAGCCGAATACTCCTTAGCTCAAGCTCTGTTTATTGTTCAACGAGATATCCATTTTGAGCTGACTATTTTTTCGTACACAAGATTAACGAGCGCGAGTTTAAGCTGAATCGAGTCGAACGTAAAATACTTGCGAGCAGGTTTGGCTTGTTTACATCCCTAATATTAGGAGGCCCACGTCGCCTTAGGAAATAGCACATCTCTGAAAGCCTATCGTCTCTTCGGCTTGTTAGAGTAGGGTTAAGTAGTGTAGACAGGCCCACTCACTTAGCCACCAAATTGGGCCTTACTCGTGTAGAAAAGGCCCAACTCTACACGTGGCACAAAACAACCATTAACGTTGAACCGAGTTTAGGCATGTGTTTGTGTTTAACTTGAAAGTCAGATATTTTTATATATAAAAAATTTCTAAATATGAATATTACATTCTCTTTTAAGGAGTTCTACTAAGCTATCGAAGGAGCGTGACATAGTAATAATTTTACATAAGAATATAATGTTTTAATGTATAAGTTTTAGGCAAAAATACACCAAATTAGATATCTTGATTACGAAAATAAAATTTGACCGTGAATTATATAAAAGAGTATTTATAAATGTAAATTGAGTTAGCTCAACTTTTATTCAAAGCAACTCAAATACTACTAAATTTGGCTGAAACCCAAAATCAAATGAATCACTTTTGAGCTAAACAAGATTCTATTCTATTCGACTCATTTACATTTGGATAAGTAGTATTAATGCATTCTTTCTTAATATAATTGGATTGTTGCATCATTTATATATTGTAAGTGCTTGATAAAGATAAACTCCTCCCATGTTTCACAGGATACATGCATTGTGTTGGGCCCTTTAGGCCCCCACCCAAGGTCTGAAATCACGGTGGGACCCTTCGGGCCCCCAAAATAGACATTAAATAACAAAAAAAAACTTGCAATAGGTGTCACAGACCTCTCTTAATCTAAAAGCTAGCTCAAGAATTAACGTTTTCTCATTAGCCTATATACAAGTCACCAATAACCTCTACGACCGATGTGAGATAAACCTAACAACTCCCATTCACATATCGGGCGTGGCCCGAAACCATCATTGTCTGACGCACTCCCCTTAAATCAGACGGCATCCACCTGACAAACTCCTCTTCAAATCATCAGGTGGAACCCATGAAGGAAACAATAACAATAGGTGTAGGCAAACTCGGCTCGACTCTGATACTACTTGTTAAGCCATTTGGGACAATTATGAAGAAAATACGAAGGCCAAAGGACGAACCAAAGCTTTGATACGAATTTGGCTCTGATACCACTGTTTTAACCTCGATTACCTTCTTGTGGGACAATTCTGAAGAAAATAGGAAAGCCAAAAGAAAATTGGTGGCCATAAATTTTGGGTCAGAATAAATATATATGATTTAAAAAAATTAAAAATATATATGGACAAGCTTCTCATTCGTATGTAAAGGATGGAAAAGTTGTTACAAAACGTTTTGTTCTACCATAAAATTGACTGAGGTTTGACAATTACCAATTCTAATCCAAATCAATATTTCATTACAAACCATTAAATAAATTATATTAGCAATGTTTGAATTCCTCTACTTCAACTTTTTCATTATATACATACCCTCGCCAAATCTGTAAATACATAAATATACAGTAAAATCAATTAGAAGAATAAAATTTTCACGGCCCATAAACCTCCTTTACTTACCAGCTAATGAGTTGAGGTAACAAAATCTTCGAGGCCATAATTGAGCTCACCATTAGCCGTGCTTATATGTGCTTATATCTTGGGGTGCTCAGGTGATTTGTTAGTCTGCATATGTGGTTGGCTCAAGTTGGTCAAGTGCACACAATTTTTATTCTTGTGCCTTCAATAGCCGGAAAATAGTTCATTATAGAAGTCGATAATGAGGTCACTCTTAATTATAGTTTTTATTATGTGAGAAAATGTCATGTTAGGGTTATGAGATTTTATATTATATTATGACCGGCTGAAGGAGGTCATGGAGAGGCATATCATGTTGAAGAAGAGCAGCGTGATGAGAATGTTGAGAATGGTACCTATTATGCTTTTAATTTTAAAAAATTATTTGAAATTTTCAATTTTTTCACATACATGAAATAGATTAAAATTGTGATTAGTTAAATTTAAATTTTTTTTAAAAAAAATAGTCAATCCAATAGATCCCCCGTACAATATTGCATTTTTTTTCAACAATATTGCACATCTTAGTGTGTGTATATATATATTTTCCCTTTGCATTTGATGTACTAAAAAACACTAGTCCGCCTGATCTAAAATATTAGTAATGTTAACATTTTGATTGTATCAAAGTGAAGTCACTGAGAAAAGATTACAAGCAAGAAGAAGAAGAAAATTGGCAGGTTGTTAACCATAATTAGTACTTTAATTGTTGTTAGACAATTAAATTTTGGTTTTATTCATCGTTACAAGTTTACAACTTACAACGGATACAACTAAATCACTCATGGATAAACTTGACAAAAGAGAAAAGAAAACTAAATCACTCAATACAGAAGGTGCTAGTTTTGTTCGTTCAAATGATTTAATTGGGCCATAATACATCTTAATTGGGCGATAATTGATTCCATTGGGCCATAATTGATTTTGATTGGTCCTAAAACACTGACTATTAATGCTGCATGGGTGCATGCACTACCGTCAAAGATTACCATCAAAATGAGGGTTTGATGGTAGAAAGTCCAATGCCATCAATATTAATTTGACGGAAGGGCACTTTATCGGTACCGTTGACAAATAGTTTTGATGGTAGATAAAATAATAAATAAAATTTAAAAGAAAGTTGGTCCTAATTTGTTGTCTAATTAAATTTTAAACTTTTAATGGTGAATGCAAACTCTCCCGTTAAAACATTATTTAATGGTACATAAAATTCTCCAACAAGAACTAATATCCAAAGTATTGAGTTTTTAATATTCGAGTAAAATTTTATATATGTATTGGGGTGGAATTTTTTAGACAGGGGTTCTAAATGCAAAGTCTACCATGGTACATAAAATACTCTAACAAGTACTAATGTCCAAGTATTGAGTTTTTTTATATTCTGGTAAAATTTTATAAAAGTGTTGGGGTAAAATTTTTTACACAAGGTTTTACATGTATTGGGTAAAATTTTTCATATATATTTTGATTAATTTTATTATGTGTAACTGTGGGTTCATTTGTGTTTTTGGAGAATTTTAGAAAAAAATTATCATTTCAAGTTCGAGTAAAGATAGTAAATTAAGGCGTAAAATTAATTTATTTTTCTTTTAAGAAGAACGTTATTTTTCAATTTTTAATATATTACTTTTTGTGAGTCATAAAATATACTTCCTCCCCCACCTTGTCGACGACTACGTCGCTAATCCTAATACTCCTCCTCCCACCTTCTTGACAGCGACGACACCTGCACTAGAAGGACGATGCCGCTCAGTGAAATATACACCTGCATCATTTACAGATTGCAAGTGCTTGATAAAGATGAACTCCTCCCATGTTTCACTGGATGCATACATTGAACCTCGATCACCTTCTCGTGGGACAATTCTGAAGCAAATAGGAAGGCCAAAAGAAACTTGGTGGCCATAAATTTTGGGTCAGAATAAATATATATGATTTAAGAAAAAGAATATAATATATATGGACAAGCTTCTCATTCGTATGTATGGGAAAGGATGGAAAAGGTGTTAAAAAACGTTTTGTTCTACCATAAAATTAGCGAGGTTTGACAATTTACCAATTCTAATCCAAGTCAATATTTCATTACAAACCATTAAATAAATTATATTAGTAATATTTGAATTCCTCTACTTCAACTTTTTCATTATATACATACTCTTGCCAAATCTGTAAATACATAAATATACAGTGAAATCAATTAGAAGAATAAAATTTTCACTGCCCATAGACCTCGTATACTAACCGGCTATTGAGTTGAGGTAACAAAATCTTCAAGGCTATAATCGACCTCACCATTAGCGGTGCTTATATGTGCTTATATCTTGGGGTGCTCAGGTGATTTGTTAGTCTGCATGTGTGGTTGGCTCAAGTTGTTCAAGTGCACACAATTTTTATTCTTGTGCCTTCAATAGCTGGGAAATAGTTCATTATAGAAGTCAATAATGAGGTCACTCTTTAACTATATTTTTTATTATGTAAGGAAATGTTATGTTAGGGTTATCAGATTTTATATTGTATTATGACCAGCTGAAGGAGGTTATCGCGAGGCATATCTAGTAGAAGAGCAACATAATGAGAATGTTGAGATGAGTAGCACAACTAGTTCAACTGTGCCAACAAGAGCACAACAAAGAAGATTTATTCCTCTAATATCTATCGTTTCCTTAGGAGACATGTATTTAGACTGTGCTCAATTAAAGTTTAGTGTAGGTAACAAAATTAGTTATGAATAACCCAGCCCCTGTAATGGCTGACTTTTACCGTAGAGATTTGTGGCCACTGCAATGGGAGAATAGTGTGCATCTCTGTTTAATTAGATTTATTTTATTTTTCCATACACCAAAGCTCCACCTCCCGAGGCAGTTCTAGTTCTACTTGTGGTTAGTGTGGATGATGATGTCATGGATGTGCACATCCCACACATGATAGGGGTGAAGGTGGAGGGGACAAGATTAGCCAAGGTGGAGGGGACAAGATTAGTCAGGTAAAAAATTTTGATATAGAGGAAGGATGAAGAGGGAACAAAGTAGGGAACTCATTCTTATAAATGATGGAGGTTTATGTACCCTGTGAAAGAAGGTACTTACAATCGCAAACTATTGATGAAATTATATTATGTTTTGGAAATCTTTAATGTCATAGATTTTATGTTATATTGAAATGACAGACATGGAGAAGAATTGAAGAATGAAGAGGTGGAAATGGAAGCAAAAGTCCCCCATCATGGAATCGACGAATTGGACACACATAGAGAAGAGAACTTAAGGAGGTAATTAATTACCTTGTCCGATGGTATTGTAGCGTTTCACTTGTGACGTAATATACTTATATTATATTTCATATGGTAGTGTTGAAGATTATCATGATAAGACTATCAAAGGTGAAGATAATATGGTTAGACACAGTTAGAGAATGGAATAAGAAGGGAGGGGGACTTATTCATTGAAATGATGGAGGCTTATGTAGCTCGAAAAACAAGGTACACACACTATGAAATCATTGATGAAAATTTTTTCCTTTATTATATCTCATTAATGACATATGAGTCTTATTTTTTATTCATATGACAGTGATAGGAAAAAAGACAACCACAATAATGGAATGTAGGAAAGGATAATGGATGACTCATGAAATCAACCAATGTGATGCATATAGAGAGAAAAACTTGACAAGACAATTCGATTATGTATTTTTTGTTATGTAATTGGTGATATAATGTAAAAGTAAAATAATTCATTGATGATATTGTGCATGAATTAGTGCAAGTCCATGACGAAGTGGGTGAACCAATGAATATAGGTGTAGTGATGATGACAATGTCAACGCTGAATATTCCTAGCAGTGGGGGTTGGAAGATTTTGTGCCTTGTGAGGAGACAAAAAATGATGAACCATGGGATAGAGAGGATGAAGTGTTTGCCGATGCTGAACTTATGAACGTAGTTGATGTCATGGAACTCATTGAGCCTGGGAAGAATTGAGGATAGGTGTTTGATCCAATCTTGTGACTTGCCAATTGATTTCGCTGACGAAGAAAATGTTATTGAAGGTCCAGAAGAACTATAAGTTATTGAAGAAATTGAGGTGGGGATACAATTCAAGTCGATAACTGACTTTAAGATAAGTGATATTGTTATCAAGTCATTATGATATATAAAAGGTGGAGGCAAAAAAGAGAATATATTTAATATAATATGTAATACATAAGTGTCCATGAAAGGTTTATATTACGTTTGTAAATCATTGGGTAACAATGACTTGTTATTGTGGGGGAGCATACATGCAAATAATTCATACGGGGAAGGGATCATGCAATGGCTACAACAGAGTGAATTACAACTAAAGGATCATGATAAGAGTCGTGATATCACCCCCAAAAGGATCATGTTACATGTCAACAAATGGTGGGGTGTGACTCATGTATCAGTGTTACAATGCCAAGGAGATCTCCGACAGTGAAAGCCCAAACTGCAACCTCGACAGTGAGACCCCGACTTCAACCCCTATCGCGACCCTGACAGTGAACCACTATTGCGATCCCATCCTTGTCGACCCCCTTAGACAGCCACATGCCACCACCAAAATGAAAGCCCCAACCACGATGTGCACCCCTACCGCTGACGAAAACAAACTTCAAGCAAACATTTGGCCACCAGCGAAGGAGCGACGACCAAAGGGAGTGAAGGTGTCAAGGCATCCTTTTCGGGATGGTAGCCTCTCCTTCGAGAGTTAAAATGACGACCCAAACTTGTTCTCTTTTATAGTGAACTAACCCACTAGAAATAACTAAACCAAGCCCAAAACCTAATAACCTCCCACCGGAAATTAATTATAGTGCCAATTTCGTCATATTTTTCTTCTCTCCCTTCGATACATAATATATAAAACTTTCCCTCCGATTCATAATAAATAATACTCACTCCCTACAGGTAAATGTCTCTTTAGACTAAATCCAATTTTTCTACAAGTGCCTCATGATTCCAAATTGCTATTGTCACTGGTTGGCCTCCATCTCAATTTAGTTACATATAAGCCTTAAATCCCATGAACTATTCATGTTTTGATGGTATGAGACAAATGTATGGTTGCAATCAAAACTGCATGCCCAATCACATTTCATGAACAACCAATTGTAGCAGTTGATCCTATTTGATAGAAATTATAAGTAATTGAAGCACTTCATTTACATTTTACACGGCCCTAGTTTTGGCTGAAAATTCTTCGTCCAAAATTTTTAGATTTTTTTGTTCTTTAAAGGAAAATTCTTAGAGTTGCTCTAATGATTTTATGATTAGTGAAAATTTATTGTTACAAAAAATAGGTGCAATAAATTTCGTAGAAATAAGGATAGAAAACAAAAATCACCACAAAGAACACACGTGAGAGCATAATTTCAAAATAATTTTGCTCCGAAAATTCCCCAATCGAGTCAATTACATTTTTCGAATCAAATTTTATAAATAACTTTCTATTAACAGATTTTTTATTCTCTTTAGACATGTAAAAAATTTATTAAAATATATTATTTTTTAAGTTTGATTAAATCAACACTTAAAAAAATAATATATGTTGATTTCATAAATCTTTTTCTTTGATGTATTGACAAAACAGTCTACCGATCAAATCAAGTTCAAGTCTTGAATTCTTAAACAATGTATGAAATTTCATTAATGTACCTACACATCCATGCTGGATTAAGATTTCCATTACCAAACCATCATAAAACTACATACAAGCGTAATGCATGCGTATTGTGTACAATATCTCTAAGACTTAAAATAAAAGAAATAAAAAATTGTAAATATACAAGAAATTGAAATATATTTCAAACAATTTTTTTTCTTATTAATGAAATATGATTCCATCGAAGTGAGTTGCAGTTCAAATTAACGTTTGGGCGGTTGTTGTTGCACTCAAACCAATGAAACGATTGAAAAAAATAGGTTGTACACGTGAAAGCATTCGTGGGCATCCATGATCAAAGGAAGAAGTGAAGATGTGTGGCAGACTTGAAAGATTAGTTTAATTAGCACCACATGCTAGCACAGCCACAACCAGTTCATATTCTTGTTTTGTTTGTTTCTCAATGCTCTGATTTATGCTTGATCGAACCAAGGAGAAGTGTTTGTTAATTAAGCAAAAATCTTATAGGACACAACAACTCTCGCTGCTGCTAAACTGGGAGCACTTATAGTGTTAGATATGCACTGTCCACTTACACAACAATGACATCTGTATTGTATTTATGAAGGTAGAAGTTAAAGAGGAATTATTAGGAACGCCCACTTCCGACGAATATAGGGATGCGGCCAAATGAGATGCCTTCGTTCCTGACAATTACGTAGAAGTTAAAACAGTTGAGTTCAAATATCAAGAAGTGAAAAGATACCATTGTATAGCTGATGGCGCCTGATCTAGCAATGACTACGAGGGTGTGATTGAGTCGAGCCGAGCCGAGTCTGAATTGAAAAATATTATTTTAATAATTTTTAGCTACTTGTTTTCAAATTAAATAACTTAACTTTTGCTTGATATATCTATTTTGAGCGGATTTGGTTCGAGCCGAACCAAGCTGAGTTACTCGAGCCCTTTTCTAGCACATTAAATTGAAAAATAGTTGGTTTTTTAATGAGCAAAAGTAGTTGTTTTTAGAAATAATCTAGGATCACTATAGTATGTGAATTATTAATATAATAAGAAATTTAGATACTAAATATGTAGCTGAAGCCAAACAGAAATAACGTTGTACAATTAAAAGCACTTGGCTGTTTTATGTATAAATAACTTCTATAATGAACATTTTAATTATAATAAATGGATGATTCTTTTTCATGTCTAAGTCATTTTTTAAGAGTTGAGGGTGCATGGTGCATGGTGCATGTCTAGTTCTACATTATATGCATGGTAGTCGGAGTGTCTCAATCTATGGTGCAACTATTAACCTTTGAATTAGAAGAGGCCATTTAAGTATGTTCGGTTATTGTTTCAAGACTTGTGACGAAGGGGTACAAATTTTCTGATTTATTTTATTTTTTATTATGTTATTAATCAAGTGAATAGCTTGTGGCACAAATTCCATGATTTTTATTTTTTAATTAGTGATCTGTTTCATTCAAGCCCTGCCCGCACACCCATGTGCATTAAGAAACTGCAATGAAGACGATGAGATTAGAAGCAATTCCATTAGAGCTGGCAATACAGTTAATTAGATTTAAGTTAATGAAGGATTAATAAAAGAGGGGTGACGGTGGGGGTGGCAAGTTATAACAAGTGAGGAAAATCTGTGGTTGAGGGAGGGCATTCACAGGCTAGGTTTCTAAATTGCTATCCACATTTTGCTGGCAGCCAAAAGTTTTGCCGTTGGCTTCTGATGTCAAATATTTAAATTTTAAACTCTTAACTCTAAATTTAACGATTTTGGTATAAGAATAGGGGTTTGAAATATTAATTTTATCCGTATTTAATCCAAGAATCAAGAATTATTTGATTCCACATCATCTATCCTCCAAGAGTAATTCTATTTTTTTTCGAACATAAATTTTCACTCCGTCCCACTATGTCCTCAAAATGATGCAAAATAATTTACCTTCTTCGCAAACGAAGATTATGTACCTTTTCCTCCAAAAATCAAATTCTTTTTTACTAGATAAAACAATATTTTACACAATTGGATTTTACTGAAGGTGATTAGTGATTAGCGTAGCGTGGATTAAGTATTTTTACTCGATATTTTAGATTTTTGTGAAATAACACGTTTTATTTCCATAAGCACCGCATACACAATGAATGGCCAAATCGTTTTGGAAAAAATGAGTGGCTAAATATTTAGACCTTTTTTGACTAAAACGACAGCAATCACGTCGGTGCTTTTTTAGCAAAAAACAATTATATTTTTTAGCATAAAAAAGCCAAGTTCAAGAACATAGAGCCAAGGAAATAAAAGTGAACTCGTTAACTCATGATTATGTACCATGATGGAGTCATGGACTCTCTTTTTCGGAAGCTTATTATGTGGTAATACCTACGGGTGCTAAAACGTGAGATATCTCGTTTTTGTTCTAAGTTTGGTTCAATTTTGGTCCGAGTAAAAATTTGATTTGAATTAAGCAAGTACAAGTACGAGTATACTTGTGTTCAACTTGATTCGAAGTTTCATATTTACATCAGATATAATAACTTACATATTTTTTATATAGTCATTTATGCAAAATGTAAAAAAAATAATAAAATGATTATATTCTGATGATGATTTTACATGATAATTTAATAATTTTGTTCCCAAACAAATTATTTGGCATCTAATTGGACCAAAATTGAACTACTTAAACTTTTATAATGAATTTTATCTCAAGTTATACAAAAGAAAAATAAATATGAATAACGGTTAAGTTTTTCCGTATTCGACTCAATTTCTTTTGAGTTTGAATTGAACTTGAAATAATCGAGTTGAGCTTGATTACGCACGGTGAACTCAGACTCAACTTGATCAATTAGCACCCCTAATGATGCTGGGTAGTTTAAGCTATTTTCAAATCTTTTTGGTAGATCAAATGGTACCCAGTTTTTTGCACAAGTTGATGAATGCCGTGAATGATTAATTATAGGTATATTTCTAAAAAAATTTCTCTGCTATCTTTGTTTAGGGAAAATTGTATCATAACTTCTATAACTGCCGACGGCAAGTGATGAACAAGTCAAGTTCTCCATGAACTATTGATTAACTCTTCACATGCAAAGATTAAGAATGGGAAAAGAGAAGCTCTGAGTCTACATTACTATAACAGCAAAAGGCAAAGTGCACGAATTCAATAAAACCATCGTTTGAATCCCTAAAAGCAGAGTCCTCAAACTCCTCCACTGCTTTATTTTTGCCAACTTGCTGGTTCTTACTCACAGGAGTCCTCCCCAAGAGCAGTTGAGATAGAACCTTTCCAGTTCTTGTGGCTGGGTACTAAAATCTTGTCGTTTTCTGCCATGGTTGATCCCCAGATGTTTGTGAAGCTCCACCGTACATATATGGCGTAAGGAAAGCCTCAAGGAGGTGCATTGGTCGCAAGTTTTGGAATGTGCCATGGCTTATGAGAATTCAAGATCTGTCCGGTCAGTTGTTCAATCTCTTCTTCGTCTTTTAAGCCATAGCAATGTTATTAATCTTTGATCTGTTTGTTCTTGCCAATTTCCAGATTCCAGGATGACCTTGAAGTTGCAAGCTATGTGCCCACAAAAGCAGATAACCATGTCAAGTTCGCATACAAGATAGATGGTACCCAGATTCATGAACCGCGCAGTAAGAACAATGCTAAGCAATCATCCAAGGCGAAGTCGTTGAAAGCCAAAGTGCTGTCCAGAGTTTTTTCCGAGGATTATGAGAGAGGGAAGAAGAAGATTTTGGACCCAAGAGGCGTTTTCCTCAATAGATGGAACAAAATCCTTCTAGTGGCAAGTTTGGTCTCCCTTTTTGTAGACCCTCTGCTTTTTTTCATGCCCGGATCAAGTGAGAGAGCTTGTATACAGATCAAGACCACCTTGGCAGTTGCTCTCACCATTGTGAGGTCAATTGCTGATGTCTTCTACATGATTCAGATCTTTACAAGGTTTCACACAGCGTACATAGCTCCATCCTCTCGGGTGTTTGGAAGGGGAGAGCTTGTTATTGACCCATCAAAAATTGCCTCCAGATATTTGGCTAAGGGATTCTGGATTGATTTGGTAGCTTCATTACCTCTTCCCCAGGTATGAGAGTTCACCATGCTTTTTTATATTTGGTTCAGTTATGTCTGCCTCAAATTGTATGGATGTGATTCGGGAAGGACACCAAATTGGCAGGTATTAATCTGGCTAGTGATTCCGCACCTAAGAGGCTCTTTGATGACTAACACAAAAAATGTGCTGAGGTTTAGCATCATTTTCCAGTACCTCCCAAGGCTCTACTTGATCTTCCCACTCTCATCACAAATTGTCAAGGCAACAGGAGTTGTGACAGAAACTGCATGGGCAGGGGCTGCTTACAACCTCGTGCTTTACATGCTAGCCAGCCATGTAAGAACTTTTGCTTAGATAACAATCCTCGAACTCTGATACCCATTACTTAATATGTAAAATTATGAAGTTTTTTTCTGCAAAAATGTTGAAGGTTTTAGGAGCTTGTTGGTACTTGTTATCAGTGGAGCGCCTAGAAGCATGTTGGAAGAAGGCTTGTGACATGGAAATACCATCTTGCCGGCATAGTTTCCTTGACTGTGGCGGTGGGAACCATCGTGGTAGAGATGCCTGGTTCAAAGTGAGCAACATAACAAAACTATGTGACCCAGATAGTCAATTCTATCAATTTGGAATCTATGCGGATGCGGTGAATTTCAACATGACATCCACATCCTTCTTCAGCAAATACTTCTATTGCCTTTGGTGGGGACTGAGGAACCTTAGGCAAGTGCAACTGTTCTCACAAAAATGTCAATTCTTCATCTTTTGCATTAACAAATGCTAACAATTGAAGTCGTGCAGTTCGCTGGGGCAGAATCTTATGACAAGTATCTATGTTGGTGAAATCACCTTCGCAATTGTGATTGCCATCCTTGGCCTGGTTCTCTTTGGCCTTCTTATTGGAAATATGCAGGTTAGCAGCTCTGTAAACCTCTGTTCTTTTTAGCTACCACCTACATAACAAAGTCTAAAAGTCCAGCAAACATTAGCGATAAGAAATCTTCAATTACAACTTGCTCCTGTCTCTCTTGCTATTGTCACGAGTAACGAAACTATTGATTGACACAATTAAGCATTCTAGCAGTTTCACTTGAAGCATTTTCTTATCTTTCCTTACGAGCATTGCATCATTGGTTCTACAATTCGGTACACCAGACACTAAAAAAATGATTTTTCTTCACAAAAGTTCCACTGTCACCACTCTAGAGAAAGAAATTCTAATTTTGTCTTCATATTTTGGTGTAAATATATGTTAATTTCTCTCTTTTTTTAAATAAAAAATAAAAAATATTTTTGACCACTTTCTTCCTCAAAGCTAATTTCTACAATTTGTATAACATTATGCATAATGTAATGAAGAAAATCTAAAAAAAATGATTGTGAAACTCGACTTCATTTATTCAGCCAAGAGGATAGAAAGACGTATTTTAAGACTCAATTTTTCATGTATCAAATGAAATCAATTAAAAATTATCATTAATTTTAATATGATTAGGCATTATACTCCCCATGCCCATACCTACTTATTTTCTATTATAGACTTTTTAAATATAATTTTAATTAAAAGAGGAGATAAATATGAACCAATTTGACCTTTTTATTTTTTTATTTTTTTGGTATTTTAATTGATCAAATAAACTATTTTTTCATAATCCTTTTTATTCCGACAAGAAAGAACATATTAGAACATACTATCATGTCATGCACGATATATACTATAAATAAATTTTAATTTTATAAATATATTTTTTGTTGAATAACAAACATCTCTAATAATTTAATATTATTGATATATTCTGAATGACCTTATAAATAAATCTTAATTGAACAAAAAGTATAATTTATTATTATTATTTAATTATATTTTAATTGATTGAGTGTCAAGTTGTATTTTTATTAATTAATAAGAGTATATTAACATGAGTTTGTGCATGGGATTGGGGGTTGGGAATTTTGCACCAGACGTACCTGCAATCGACGACGGTGAGGCTGGAGGAGTGGCGGATCCGGCGGATGGACACGGAGCAGTGGATGCGACACCGGCAGCTCCCACCGGAGCTCCGGCAGTGCGTCCGCCGCTACGACCAGTACAAGTGGGCGGCGATGCAGGGAGTGGACGAGGAGCAGCTGCTTCTGACCCTCCCCTCGACCTCCGCCGCCACATCAAGCGCCACCTCTGCCTCGACCTGGTCCGCCGCGTTCCCCTCTTCGACCAGATGGACGAGCGGATGCTCGACGCCATCTGTGAGCGCTTGAAGCCCGCCCTCTACACCCCCGGCACCTGCCTCCTCCGTGAGGGCGACCCGGTGAACGAGATGCTCTTCATCATCCGCGGCCACCTCGACTCATTCACCACCAACGGCGGCCGCACCGGTTTCTTCAACACCATCCGGATCGGCCCCGGGGACTTCGCAGGGGAGGAGCTGCTCACCTGGGCGCTCGACCCCCGACCCGGTGTGGTGCTGCCATCGTCCACAAGGACCGTGAAGGCCATCTCCGAGGCCGAGGCGTTCGCGCTGTTCGCCGACGACCTCAAGTTCGTGGCCGCGCAGTTCCGGCGGCTGCACAGCAAGCAGCTCCGGCACAAGTTCCGGTTCTACTCGCATCAGTGGCGGACGTGGGCGGCGTGCTTCATACAGGCCGCGTGGCGGCGGCACAAGCGCGGCCGGCGGAGCTCCATGGATCAGGCGTCGAGGAGGGAGAGCTTGGAGCTGCTGCCTGGCCCCGCCTCGCCGGTGCCGTCGGAGGTGAGGGTCGGTTCGTTCAGGCTAGCGACTCCGGCGGCTGTGTACGCTTCGCGGCTGGCCGGGACTAGGAGGGGTGGGGGAAGAATGCCGGCGGCGGTGGGAAGGTGGTGAGCTCGTTGCAGAAGCCGGCGGAGCCCGACTTTACGACGGTGGAGGAAGAGGATTTAGGCCGGGAGGAATTAAGAAGAAGAGGAGAAGGTGGTTTGAATAGGTGTACATAAAATGTTATTATTGAATTCTTTTAATTTAAGTTAAATCAAATCTTAACAGTCTTTATAATTTGCATTTTTAGTCCTTCAAATTTTTCCAACATTCTTTCATAATCATGATTCCAATCGTCTGGGTGAACTTTTAAAACAAGTCATGCCTCTAGTGCTCACCAAGTTGTTAATTACATACAATATTTAGCATTGATCAGGTGTATATAATATACATACAGGCCCAGAAGCTTCAAGCTATATATATACATGTATGAATCACTGGATAGAGTCTTGTTAGATAGCTTTGCCTTGATGATTATTTAACTAAGTGACTGTGTATAATGATTTTAGCTATTGCAAACAAAAATCCTCATTCTTCAATGAAGAGATCGTTCAATCAAATAGGACCATCACAAACTGATTTCTGTGAGCAGAGAGTGAAAATGAAAAATTAAAAATAGAAATTAATTTAACTACCAAGCTATGGGAAGTTCACAATTGGCACAGCTTATTTTCTCTTAAGTGTTAGCTCCAGCTCTATCTTCACTCTTCCCATGTTCATTCTATCGATTGGAAGATTTGACGAGCATTTGATGCCAATTTCCAACGAGGAAACCAGAAAAATAACTTGAACTTTGTTTAGGGTATTGTACTTATACAGCTGGTGATCCCCAATTTCCCTTGTTTAGCTAAAACCATTCCCCTCGGTTATATATGGGCTCACTGACTGTTCCATACTCTATACATTAGAATTTAATAGTTAGATATTTGAGAGAGTACCAACGAGTACGTAAACATGATAATATTATTTTTATTTTTATAGTATAATAAAAGTCGAAGATTAATATACCGGGCGGAATGTAACCATCGGCTTCCCAAGTTTGCTTGCACTAGATTGTTCTGAATAAGAATCACCATTGTTTGCAAATAGAATTTTCAACACGCCGAAGACATTGTAGTTAGTTACTTTTGTCACCGAACGTGTCTATCAGGGAAATAATTAAATTTTTATAGACATATTATGCGGGTATTTGGTGAGTAATTTGAAAAAAGATGACACAAATTTTTCGGTAGTTAATTTTTTGTGTCATTAATTTTGCCATCAAAAAATGATGGTTATTCGATAATTAATTAAATTATTATTGAAATATTCGGTAATAGTTCGGTGATCGATTTGAAAAAAATGACGCCAATTTTTGAGTGACATGCTAGTTTGTCACCTATATTCAATAACAATTTGGTGATAGAAAACTCATTTTCCACTTGTGAATGCTATGTCCAACCGAGCTCTATAGCTCAAATATCTTGTACCACTTTGCTGAATTTCTTGAAAAATTTTAACTTTGCCCGGGAGCGATGTCGGTGGAGACGCCGTGCGTTTCCATCGTCGATTCCAGCGGTAGAGACGCACGGCATCTCCACGGCGTCGCTCCCGGGCGGAGCTAAATATAGTTCAAATTTCTTTGCTCAATTTGTGGGTGGAGTAATGATTCTAAAGTCCCCTATGACATGAACTTGAAAACTAAAGCTTTGAATTCTCTTCCTTCTAGATTGAACCCTGAACATGTTAAAACTCAGATTACGCTGCTTAATGTTTCTCAATTACCACAAAAAAATTGATTTTCTCTGCATCTTCTCCACACTAATTTTATCTGCAGAGAAAAACTAGAGAATTTTTTCTATATTTAAACATATTTAAAGTTGAATATGCATTAATTTTTTAACTTTTGTCCACACAAAAAAATCATTAATCTTAAAACGTGAAGAAAAGTTAAATAGTGAAAAGTTTCTCCACATTTTTTTATGTAAAGAAAAGTTTAAAAATTAATACATACTTATCTTTAAAATTTTTTAAATAATATAATAAATCTAAGATTTTTCTCTACTATAAAAATTAATGTGGAGAAGACGTCCACTATATTTTTTTGAAACGGAGAAAAGCCTTTTTTTTTTGTAATGAGTGCATCATCCTTAGGGCTCCTAATTGGGCGACTCAGCTCATGAGTATTTGGCGTTCGGCTCGACTCGAACTCGAATCCAACGAGTCGAGTTTGAGCAAGGCAACGTTCGACTCTACTCGACTCGGTTATAACTCGAAATCTACTTCATATCTCGAATTGAACTCGACTCAATAAAATAATATAATAATATATATAATATCACTTGTCTACTTAAAATAAATATAAAATCATAAATAAATATTATTATTAACTACGTACTAAATGATGGTCATGATAGGGGTATTTTGTTTTTTATTTTTTATTTTTTTATCAAATTTAGGTCATCTTTGTAATCGAACGATCCAAATTAAAATTTGAAAAATAAATATTATTTAACCCGACTAAAATTGTGTGTGTATATATATATATATATACACACACACATAATAATAAATTTAATTATAACTAGTATATATATTTATATATAATATAATAACAATGTAGTGGGATAACTTAGATGATAAATCTTCAAATCCAAAACTTGGAGGTTGTGGATTCAATCACTGTTAAGTACAATTTTAAATGAGATTTTTTGACTTTTAATCGAGCCGGTTTTGAACTTACGAACAAGCTTATTTCGAGCTCATTAAAACTAAACAGTATAAGTATATTCGAGCTCTAGCCAAACACAAATACCATAAAAATGTTCAAGTTAAAAACTCATTCGATCTCGAGCCGAGTTTGAACGAACTTCGAACTATTCGAGTTGAGTTCGAACACAAGTTGAACTCGCCTCAGTCGTTCGTTTAGCACCCCTAATCATCCTCGAGTCCTCGGGAGAATTATATTAGTCTCTCTATCCCTACCTACTCCATGGTAGGTGACCTTTTTGCTAACTTGTTTAGAACGCTTTTAAGTAGAGCTAATGGCCATTGCTGTAATTTTTTTCAGCTTGTCTGCATGCCATTTTTGTCGCCATAAGCCTAAAAGTACCAACAAATCCAAACTCAAAAATCATCCATGAGTAATTTCTCAATATAACTTGGTTGAGAATTGCAAAGATTTCAACCATACAACTAAACTTGTTCCAACTTTAAAGAAATTTTAGTTGATTTTGTTCCACTTCTTCTATCGAGTAAAGTAAATCTAAAACTACCATTACCCTACATAGAGAACTCTTAAGCACATGCATTCCTCCTGGATCCCAACTGTACCTTTTCTTCACAGATCATGCCGTATTTAAAGGAAAAATCCTCACAAGCATTTGCTCAAGAACATAGCAACCATTCAAAATTAAAAACATCCTTCCACCAACAATTCTCCAGCATGACCAATTACAAGATTTGCATCTTGGACGAGGCATGTAGAACAAACGAGGACGACGAGATGCAAATTTATGTATAGGCAAGCCAACTATAGAAAATTGTTGATAGATCAGAAGCTTACGACGGTGTTAGATAGCTTTTTGAACAAAACGTTGACGGCCGACAAGATTTGCCAAGGCAATGCAGCGGACCTTGATCTTATGCTGCTTTCAGAAGCATCACCGGATCCGTCGTCAGAGACAACATCGGAGTCGTCGCCGGGCTCGAATCTTGAACAACTTTGCCAGTTTAGTCTGTTCGAACTCCACCGTCCAACCAGAATCATCACTGCTCTGATACCAAATGTTACAGGCGTGGCCTGTAACTTCGAGAACCAGTGACCACATGGAGAATTGGCGGAAGAAAGGGGTACTTGGAGAAGATGGCCGGAGTTGGGAACCGACAAGTCTCTCAAAGGAGATATATATATCATCAAAGCTTACCATTACAATTGACTTTTGATTACTTATACGAATACTCTCCTCAAACCTATTACATATTTAATACTATATTTCTACTTGAAGCAGAAAGCTTTCTTTCTGAATTCTCTCCTCAATTTGGGTTACATTGAACCCTAACCAGCCAGTAGATCAATAGTTTCACGATGGGAATGTATTTATTTTTTCTAGTCAATTATTGGATGGTTTTAAGTTTTGTCCAATTCTGTTATAATAGCTCTGTCTCACCTTCCCTGCTTGCATCTTCACCACCTTCTCGAGGAGAGCTCATTTCACTGCTGGACCTACCTAATCGGTAGCTGCATTATTGTCGATTTTTAATATAGATTGATAATAAAGGTGTTTGGCTGCGTTATTTTGAACCTTCCTGCTGTAAAATTTTAATATAGATTGATAAAAACCTATGCATGTTTGATAGAGAGTTGGCAAAAAATAAAATGAAATACTTAGTATGAGCTATTAAATTATGAGGGTACAGTTATATGGTGAAAATAATTTGTCTGATTTTAAAAAATAATGACATGATGATCAAATCTCCTCTTAACTAATGGGTAGATCCCAATTAACTGATAGAAAGCAATCTCAAATATAAAATAAGAAATGCACTTTGTAAAAACCATCACAAAACTGATAGAAATGACATGAAAATGCACTTTTTAAAATAAGAAATGCACTTTTTAAAATAAGAAATCTCCTCTCTTTTTTTTCAAATGCTTGAACAAACCTGCACCAATAATTGTAATTGCCAAATGCTACTTTCTGAGTAGGGTCATTTTCTATAACGGTAACAAAAAAAAATTCAAGTAAAATATTTTTTTATACAACATTTTCTATTGCAACCAGATGCCCTATAAATAGCAATTATAATCCTTCCTCAAGCCCAATGTTTAATAAAATAACCCATCCAATCCAAAGAAAAACTAAAAACCAGCAAGTAAAATAGAGCACAACTCAGTGTACATAACAGATCATCTGTAGTACTGTGCACAATTTAGTTGATTGATCAAGATAACCACCAGGTGATTGGTGGAAGTGTCTTCTTGAGGTTAAACAAGTGATTGCAACAGAAAATGTTTAAAGCGTTTATTCTTTCCACAGGATAAAAATCTGATTCTTAACAATAAGGTTTAATCCGTCAGTAAACCATCATTTGCAAAAGAAGCTGCTGAAAATTAGTGTTGCCTGAAGATCTAAGAGTAATTAATTTATTCAAGAAGAAAAACACCACAAGCAAGGAATGAGTACAAGATTTTGAGTTGTTGAAGAATCACCTGAAGAATGAGAACAGCCTTAACTGCCCATAATACGTTAACACTTCAACTCTGTTCTTAAGCAGTTAATCTAGAGGACCAACTTTTCCATTTCCTTACCAACTATCCTGGCCCTGAGCAGACTCCCTAGTACACTCCATGCCATTTTTAGATCCTCCATTTGATCCCCAGCCGCCAGTTTCTTGTACAAGTAACTCTGGAAGGTCATTCGCTGCACATATTCATCATTGCACATCTCCACAAGTGCCTCCCTGGCCGCATTGCTGCCATAAAACACCCGCTGCAGCAGGTCAAGAAAGCGGAATGTCATGGAGTACTGATTATCCCATTGCCGGAGGTACTCCATCTTGAGGTCTTCCTCATCAATCATTCGCTTCCCATTCTCCGATGCCTTGACAATGGCCTCTCCACACATACGCCCCGACTTCGCTGCAAAGTAGATACCTTCTCCGGAGCACCTGGTAACATACCCAGCTGCGTCCCCCACCAGGGCAATCCGGCCTCTTACTCGCCGAGGCCGGGGGTGTTCTGGTATAGGATGTGCCTCCACCTTAATAACCTTCCCTCCCTCTATCAACTTCCTCACCCTTTCTCTCAACCCTATCTCAAAGTACGTGACTTTATGTAATTAGCACACTTGTCCATCGCAATCCATCATTAAATTTCTAAACAATTGGAATGACAAGAATGCTGAACCTGATTGGTACTTCTCATTATGAAAAATTCAGAATTCATCATAATAATAACACACTTTTCTATCTGAATCCATGATAATGACAAGGAGCGGGATTGTTAAAATTTTTTAAACATATGAAATGACTAAAATGCCTAACCTGATTGGTACTTCATAATGTGGGCCTTGGAGGAGACAGTGCCAGTCCCCACAGCAACGTGATCGCACTTGGGAAACACCCATCCATAGAAGTCAGGAGAGATATCAGATCCAACGTACATCTCGGCTAGATTATGGTAATGGGCCATTTTATCATCGGGTAAGCGAATTCTCTCCTGAAATGCAAGGGCAAATGAATAACTCCCAGCACCCATCTCCCGAGCCACCCGACCATTAGCACCATCTGCCCCCACCACAGCATCTACCTCCACCTCTTTCCTCACCCCGCTACTCAAATATCTCACCTTGTATGGCAGGTAACCAGACCTCTCGGTGGCTGGCATGTCAATGCTGGTGACAAGGCCGGTAATGAGTTTGGCACCGTTAGAGATAGCACGATCACGAAGAAAGGAGTCGAGCACCTCACGCCTGAGCATGGCTATGTACTCAGAGGGCCCCAAGGTACGACCAAAATTGACGGATATATTGGAAGGGGAGAAGATCCGCATTTGAGTGACACGACGGTCGACCAGCTCCGTTGGGAGGGAGAACTCGTCGAGCATGCAGAGTGGGATGGCCCCACCACAGGGCTTGGACCCACCCGGGGACCGCTCTATCAGAAAAGTTTCCACGCCACCAGCCGCTAGGACCTCAGCAGCTGAGGCACCTGCGGGGCCTCCCCAACCACCGCCACTCGGAGTTGGCGGCCGGGAAGGAGGCTCCGATGAGATCTTGTGGCCGGCATTGACAAGGCGCAGAATGAGGCTGGGGCCATGGCCATGGAGGGAAGGATTTGGAGTCTCGGCAAGCTCAAGCACTGTACAAACCATGAATGAATTTTTGGGAATGCCCAAATAATAAATTCCATGTAAAACATTGTCAATTATGTCTATATCATGCACTACGTAAGCTATTATTATAACCATTATACCATCAATAATTATTGTAGATTACACAAGTCACCCTAATTGATTCAAAAGTTTAGTATTTCCCTTTGCATCTGGTCTCTTTATACACAAGTTACAGTGTAATCTTAGTGTCTCACTACAGGCGGATACACTGTGCATCTAATTATTGATTAAGTTAATCATATTTCCTAGTATAATAACTGAAATTATACCAATAGCTCTCATCCAATACATTGCGGAGTATGGAACATAAAAAATTGCTATTGCACATTTAGTGAGTCCAAATGAAGCCATGAATTAGGAGAATTTAAAGGAACCACCCACAATTTACAGCTGTGAATAAAAAACAGATATTGAAGGCAGCCTAGCAGAGAGTTTAAAGCAATTTTTCAAATGGTTGACGGTGGTTTTTAAAATAAAAAATGCTTGTGGTCAGTAGAAGCATAAATATACTGAAGCATTTTTTCTCATTATTTAGACTGGAAAATATCTCAATCGGTGACAACAAAACCAAAATGATCAATGTGTGCAGTTCCAATTTTCATGAAATTAAAGTGAATCCAATCGCACCCTTCCAACAGCATGCATCAATCAAATAATCAATCCTTAGACCTGCTATCACCCAATCACAACATGCTGTTCAATCAATCATTACCAAAAATTCACAAATACAGCAAAAATAAAAACGCACAGGAAAATACCCAAGCAAAGACCTCAGAAGGACCCCATTTCTTCGCAGCAGAAGTGGTTTTCAATGCCCTTGGTCCTGAAAAATCCAGAGATAGAACGTTAGAGGGGGCAGAGAAAAACCCAACGAAAAGAGAAAGGAAAACGCTTTTGAGCTAGTAGAAACCAGGAGATGGTGAGGAATGGAGCGGCCATTGGAGCAGGGCGGAGGAGGAGGGTTTTGGAACGGGTGCAGGGATGGAGTTCCTTATGGGTCTGAAGCTGCTGGATCTGAAGCTGCTCACTGGAATTTAGTCATGATTTTGATAATATGTCTTATTATTATTTTATTTATGTATGGATACACCTATTTATTTAATTGATGAAAAAAATAATGTAGAATGTTGAGTTCATTCTTGTAATAGTCATGCTAAAACATGATTAATATTTAACTTTACTTATGTATATTTGCTTTTATTCTTGCACAGTCATAGATTATTAATTTTGTGTGCAATTAACTTTTATTTTTATATTATTCTTTTTTATTAATTTTGAGTATATTATTAATTTTTTTACACCTTTACTAATTTTATTTTTATTTTTATGATCTCAATTGTAGGTAAATGAGGTGTCATTAGATTTTATTAGTTTTGAAGTTAAAATATTCCCAATATACATCAATTTGTTTAAGAATTTTCTCAAAGGAGCGAGCCACGCTTAAACATTCAAATAATTGGTTTTGATGCTTGAGTTTATATGTAATTCACTAATATATATATATATATATATATATATATTGCATTTACATTGAATTGGAACTTAAATTTGCTAACAATATAAATTATATTCACATTGGATCTGATTTAGAGTAGATTTACATTTAAATTCTATTTATGGTGTAAATTTATTTTAACATGTGAATCATATTCATAATTTTATTAACCCTTTTAAAAACATAGTCCAAATTAAAGTACTTATCCCATGTTAAATCACATGCGTCTTATATATTTTTTTATTTTTACTTCTTTAAAACAACCACATCTTGTCTCATTTTCTTATTTTAAAGGCATTGTATTTTATCTCATCTTGTTTATAAAGTTTTTATACTCAACTAACAAGCTATTTCTCTTCCCCCTCCCCTTTTTTCCTTTTAAAGAAACATTCCATTACTCTATTCATGTAATTTGATATATTTATTAATGAAGAATGGCTAGCATTTTAGAAATGTCACAAGTTGAGGGCTACATATTTGATCTTTATTTTGCGATAAGAATTTTTAATAATTTACTTATAATAGTATGGCCTAATTAATGCAAATTAGTAAGATTAATTATTTTTTCAAAAATAATTAATTAATTTAATATTATAATCATCATCTCTACTAATATATTAAACGTTACTTAGTACTTATTGAATATGAAATTAATTAATTAAATTAAATAACTAATTGGGCTAAGTGGTTACATTACCAAATACCCATTTTTTATACCAAAATACCCAATGGTGTGCCCTAATCCAATACAGGCCGTCTCAAAGAATATTGCCTTACCTATAAGCGTTAATGGTTAGCTCCAGAAAGCTAAAACATTTCTGACCTCCCTTGGGCCTGGGTTATAAAAAGCCCACAACAGGGGCTTGTCCAGATCAACTAACTCTTCCAACTAGCGATAAAATGCAGCATAAACTTTTCCTTCAAATGTTATAAGAACAAAATCCAGTCGAACTAAAGCTTGTGTCAAAAGTTCTTTCTCCATTGATTCTTTCTACGGGTAGAATGACAAGCTAATATTTTTGGTGTGGAAAAATTAAACAGAAGTTTACTAAGTCCCAATGAACTGATCAGTGATCTCTGCCATAGCCTTTTTTTCCAAGTGGGATAACTTTGATTGAATCTAATGTGTAGTGTTTACTCAAAGTCCATATACAACATGTGTTGCATATGATGAAAATTAAAATTCTTAAACCACAAAAACAAAGTTGGAGATAAGCTCATGACTTGAAGCCCATGATGTAGACAATTTGACCTGTCTCTATATGATGGCTATAGTGCATATTTTGGACAAGGACCCCTGATAAAGTGCCGAGATTGGTAGCTTGTATATGTGAGTGTGACACCAAATTACTAGTATCCATTGCCTACCCATCTTTTTATGGTGTATAATGACATGTAATCTTCCCTTGAATGCTAAGCTAAATCTACATTATTACTGTGTGCATAGAGCTGTATTGTCATTCATATCCTTCTTGTTTTCAATAGAGAATATAATTCACTAGTTGTTTCATGATACTTGGTCAAAGTTAATAAACTTTAATTTTTTGTTTCGGGTATCTTTTTCACTTGACTTTGAGCAAATCGATCACATGGAAAGACCTCTGTTGCATTGGTCATGGCTTGGAACTTGGAGGAAGACCTTCGGCATAATTCGTGCAGATAAAATAGAGCAAAAGTTGAGAAAGAAGGTTTGTGAGATTAGGAATATTCTTTGGTTCCGTAATGGCCACAAGGAGGATGATCTAGACAGCAACGATAAAGGGAGCGTGACCACGGAATTATAGGCAAAGAGGAAGAAGACTTGCATGCCACCAATTGGAAGAGCACATCAAAAATTCTTTGCTTGATTTCTGTTACTTGTTAAAGGTTTTCATCAATGGCATGCTTCAACAGTCATGAATCAAAAGGAAAGATCTTGACCAAGTTTAATAGGTAACTGTATACATACATATATATTATATATACGTATAATATATACTGTTTGTCTTTTTTGCTTCAACGATGTGATGATTAAGATAAAAAATGCTAATCATTCTTCATGGAAGTAAGTTTGAATGTCCTCGTAGACTATGGTTTTCCTCTATTAAAGTAAAGAAGCATGAGATCGATCACAGATATCGATGCTACGAAAGGAGGAGCAAGAAAAGAATGCGAAGGGAGCTCTGAATGTGAGCTTCTTATTATAACCGATTAGAGGATTAAAAGTTGACGGCATTTAAGCGGGAATTGTAGGAAAAGATTATCTGAAACAGACAAGACAAACCCTATCTTTGGTAACACTTGATACAACGGATCCATGTGTTTTTATTAGGGTTTCAAGTGGCTGACTGGTATACCGATTATTCTAATTTCTAAATTTAAGCCATCCTGGTTGTTGTTTGTTTACCCCGGTGCTATCGAAAAAGGTGTTCGGGACATGGATTCTAAAACTAGCATGTAATATCAAATTAGCATTGCATTAACTTTATTTAAATTCACTGGGGTTACAAAGGAGCTACAATGGGCATGTACTAGCTCTTAGGAAATGGGTACTTTGAAATGGACCCACATTTGACTATTTGCCTGTTTAGAAGGCTTTGTATGTCTCTCAGACTACATTATATGAACATGGAACATGAAGTCATTTCAGCATTCTTTTGTGTTCTCAGACTCAAATATATATTAAGACAAGTATGCACAAAGTTAAAGGAGCCTTTGCCTCTCTTTATCAGCTCATATTCTAGACCATCATCATGTAATGTCCACTGAATTACCATAATTACTCCAAGCTTACATGCAGCCACTATTAATTTGTATAAGATAAATAGCATGCATTAGACTCTTGGTCGAAAACTTGGTGATGTTAGAGCACATACTGAAAAGTACTATAAAGCTTCATGGATTCCGAGTCACATGACTAGCTAGCTAACCACTTGAGAAATGTAACAATATTTGAACCGTATGAGATATGGGCATGCAGGCATATATATACATGAGAAAAGATCAATTGACAAAGCACAACGGCAGTGGGTTACATGAACACATTGAGAGGGCAATTCCAAGACGACACGTCGAGCTTGGAGACTTAGACAGTACTGTAATGTTCCTATCCAACAATGTATCCTCAACATGGAGTCGACGCCAAAAACGCTCAATGGTGATGGAATATCATGCAATCTCTTGTCGTCCGACGACACGTCGACCTTGGAGACTTAGACAGTACTGCAGTGTCCCTATCCAACAATGTATCCTCCACATGGAGTCGACGCCAAAAAACACTCAATGATGATGGAATATCATGCAATCTCCTGTCGTCCGGCAGTTTATCAAAACTTGTCTTGATGGCCATTTTACCCGAAAGTGAGTAATGCAAGCCCCCCAACATTTGAATTGGATGCTGCAACATATGATAACGATGATTAGGTCTCCAATCACATTCCCTAAAACAGAACAAGCTCCAATACCAAGTTATCAACAAGCTGGATAAAATGAAAGACCCTCTTTGCATATTTTCCACACTTTCCAATATGAAGAACATATACATCCCATGTGAAGTATACCCAGCAAAGACCAACACCCTGAATCATCACGCAAGACCTTTGTGATGAGGATGGTCATGACAAATGGTTTTGAAGAGTTTTTGGCGGCAGCAATTGCTAGAAAGTATTGTCATCCGATCTCCTCATGTTTTTATTGTTCATAATATTGGAAGATAAACACATTAGGGGCTTTGGGGTGAAGATTATTTGTGAAAAAGTAAAAGATGAAAAGTTGGTATTGGAGTGAATGTGTGGTAGATATGAAAGGTAATAGGGGACAAGGGCTTTGAGTCAGAGATGCCTCGACTAAAGCTGGTCTGATTTTTGTCCAATTCTCCATCACCGCCCTTCAACTAGCTGCTAACATCGCCGAGTTGTCTGCTCAAAACATTGGACATCAGACAAAAACAACTAACTAACAAGCCATGGCCGAGAGATCATGACAACAGACCAATAGCATGCCTCAACACTCAAATCCTAATAACGAAACTAACGAACAAATCTTACCCAGGAAATGCCTCAAAGATTGAGTTTGAACATTGTCAAAACACTGTAGTTTTTTTAACAAGAACTCATCAAAATGTATTCACATGGGCGGCTCTTAACCAATGATAAGATGTCTCTACGTGTCTACCTCACATGTCCACCGCAGTGGCCTTGTACACACTGGTACACCCCTTTTGTACCATTTGATCCAATCTAAAATGAAGAAAATTGTTAACGGGGAGGTGGGTTTTTTAGTCTTCTCTTTCTTTTGAGTGATGTAATGGAATCATATGTGTCAAAGTAGACAGGCACTAGGAATTGCTCTCCTTTGCTTTCCATTGCTCTAATGATCAATGTATATCTCCTTTGCTTTGGGGGTGCCCACATGCAGATACCAACAAGAACAAGTGAACTTTGCTTTCTTCCCCGGCCCCTCTTTCACATCTAGTGAAGCCAAATTCAAGGCCCCCCCTCCATTCCTCTGGTCCAGTGCTACAGTACTTGTGTGGTCACTGATGGTAATGGGACCATGCATGGGAGGATGTATCAGAGAGGAGTGACGACGGCTAAGCTAAAAGCATTGGGGTGGTAGGGGTGGAATGCGATTAAGGAAATACGAGTATGGATGAGAAACCAAGAGGGAGATCGTTGAGTGATTTGCAGATCTTGTACTCGGATGTTTGGCATCAAATTTGGGAGCTGGGCTGATGTGAGGCTTTTGTGCAAATGGACAAATGACTGATTCACTTGGATTGGTAGAATCATTTGAAATCCAAAGTCCGAAAGTATCTTATGATAATATGAATTACTAGGACTGGGGCATTTAGTTGTCGTTCTTTCATATATTGAGGAGTCCGTATACTTGGAATTGCATTGAAGAGGGGGCAACTGGGTAAGATCCAAAAATAATGGAGAAGTTCTATATATAACCCTCTTCATATAATATAATAATTATAACTAGAAGACCTCTGACTTCTCTCTTTTATAGTGGTTGCAGGTTGAACACTTACATCCAATCCATCTAAATCACTAAGACTGATATTCACCTGATTGCCAGATTTTATGCTCTTAGTTAATTAGAATGAAACACACATCATGCAAACAGACCTGGAAACTTCGACAACATGAGGTTCATGGTCTTTCCCACAACGAAAGGAGAGAATAGAAAGAAAGCATGTTGAGTGGTACAGAAAGCATCCAAACGCTTATGCCCAAAACGCATCCGTTCACCTCCTCACGACTCACTCTACCTCCCACTCTTTCCTTTTGATCATGTCCTTATCTCCTTCAACCTCATCCGTGAGCACAAGCTTGTCTATTGTAATTCCATCTACATAACTGTTCATAAGGGAAATTAGAATTGGCTTCTTTCCTTGTGGAGTCCCCACAATCAAGAAAAGCCAAAGTAGGTATGTTCAAGTAGTGGGAACGGGGTAGTCCTATACTAAAATCAGATTGTAGAAATGGGCGGCCTCCAATTTTTCAAGGCAAGAGTTATCTAGCCAGGCTATCTACCAAATTAACCTACGGAGATTGCAAGAAATTGCAGAACATTTTGATGTTAGATAGTGGGGAGATGCATCAGAGAGGCTTTCCACGGTATGCTTCCACATTAGAAAGCCTGCAACAAAGGGTGAGGACAGGAGTGATCTGTGAATTGGTATGGATCATAAAATGTTGCCTGCCTTGTTCCTCCCTTTGGTCTCTGGACATGCCTGATACAAAAGAACGGTTTTGATGGGTTGCCGCCCATTTCACGCGGTGGTGTCTGACGCCTGTTTTCAGCAGCCGACCCCAATCACATGACTCATTGTTGACTTGTTGCACCCAGGTCGCAATTAGCATAGATTCTAGGCTAGTCACACCAAAGTCTCACTTCATCTACTCATGCCTTGCAGTTCATACAATCACATGGGTGGCCTCCAATCTTCGATTTTTTATATTCAGGAGAATCAGAACAGACTGTTTATTCTCATGCAATCTTTGTTGATTATCTTATGATAATCATTTTCGTTGACCAGCTCTAACTTAAATCTTCCCTAGCTATAAACAAAGGTAGCTAAATTGATGATCAGGTTTTTGTTCGAAATCTCTCTCATGTTTGGTAAATGATGGTCCTGAGTCTTAGAAAGTGAAATTTAAGTTTTGAGAGGTCAAGGTCTAAATTTTGAGAAAATAAGTTGAATGTATTGAAATTTAGAGATTCTAATTTGGTGTACCAGAGAGTCTTTCAATATTGTTTATAAATACAAGTCTTTAAATAGTGGTTTAGGCATTCAGATCATTAAATGTGAAGGTTTATTAATTAGATTCTATTTTGAATTATCAATTATTTTTTAATTGATCTTTTGCCAGTATCTTTTACAAGTTTTTTAAATTTGCCTCAATATTATTTACCATTTTTTATTGTTGTTGATCTATGTCTTTATGAGAATTTTTTATTCTTTTTATAACCATTCTGTGATTATATTTTTATAATCATAGTAAATCAGTGGGGGCATAATCTCGTGATTTTCCTTTCTTCACTTTGAAGAAGGTTTATACATTAAAAATTATGTGTCTTATTGTGTTGCTTTTGTTTGAGCAACTCGTGATAATTATCTTGTTACACTAGTGGGTAGAGTTGAGGTTAGATTCCCTTTTTGTATTATCTACATAATATATACCAAGAAATGGTCCGAAGGTGTGAATGGGCAATGAACGACAACAAGGCCCACTCTTTTAGTGCTAGAAGGGAACGAAAAGGGAGCAACCTCTCATCCTTGGAAGGGCAAGAAGACTACCGAAAGGGCAGCCGGCTCCACTCCTGAGGTTCTATAAACGGTGAAACAAGGTTTGTTTGTTGCTGTTGGTGGTCCTTTTTGATCTGCCTCCCAAGTCTTGTATCAAAGCACGTTTACAAGCTTTTCTGCTTCGTTGTTGAATTTTTCAAGTACCCAATCGGACTTTGGTGTAGTGAGGTACTTCAAGAAAGGTATCTTAATGCCCCCACACTATATGTTCTATGTTCATGGTCATGGGACGTGTCAGCCTTAGCTTACATCTTCTATTCTATTATTGAAGGAATAACCTTGAACTGATTTCTAGCAGAAAAGAATGGTCATTGGAAGGTAAATGGAGGTCGGGTACAAAGTTGAGCGGTTCTTAGTACCTTATACCATTACGTAATACATTGGTCACATAGGTTTGAAGGCAATTTTTTGTTATGTGCTTGTCATATTATTATTAATTAAGTATATGAAAAGTTGCAAGCACATCTTATAAAATTTGAAACCTAAACAATATATTTATATTTTGATATAATTTATATTAACCTCTCCTCGAACAAATTTACAGATCAGATATTACGTCCGCCAGATGTGGACGCACATGGGGATGTCAGTTCCCCATGACCGTTAGATGATTTGATTATCAACGGTCATGGGGACCAGCATCCCCATGTACGACCCATTGGCGGATGTAAGTTTTGCTCGATATAACAATATTAATAATATAGAAATCTATCCATCTACCTAAATTACATAGGTATATTTTTTATTACCTAAATAAAATTACCCTCAGCATCTAACTATTCATGTAATCTCAGGGCTCATAATAAATATTGCTTACATAACATTACTAATACTAATTTTTCTCAGAAAACTATAGATAAAACATGGTAATTGTTAGAAAATAAGCCTAATCCATAAACCCGAGGAGGTCAGAATTTTATTGGTAAGTGAAGAGCCCGTATGAATAGAATATCAATATTAGTGTAATTAACATTGAACAGTTTAGGTTTTTGATTTGATTTGAGGTTCACAAGTTGAGACTATCCGGTGAAGATTTAATTACAAATAGATTTCACGGTGTTTGGTTTGTATTTTATCAAATTCCTCTGTCTGTAAACCAGTTATATTGTTGGTATCATCATCCCCATCCCCATCAAGCGTTCTCATCTCCTCCACCACTAGGCACGCGGAGTAGAGGGATATAAGAAGGCCAAAGAAACTTAGAGTGAGGGTGTCCGAGAGGATATATTTGGAGGCTTAGGATTTGAAGTATGGCATCGGTGTACATCGAAAGAAGCATGAAACATGATCCGTGTTCTCAACTGCGCGAGTCAATCCTGGCTCAGGTGGATGAACATGCATGGTTGTTGTCATATCAATCACAAGAGTTGTGATGAGAATATCTTATTCGGCATTCAATGGCTTCTAGACAATCAAGCTACACGTGGCCATCAATCTTATTAATAAAATAAAATTTTAATATTATCATGAAATTTAAAAGAAGAAAATAAGTTAATCAAAATATTATTTTTTTAAAATATAATAAAAATACTTTTTAAAGAGAGTCACGATTCAAATTTTATTAACTTCAACTTTTAAAATATACATATATATATTATAATAAAAAATCACAAGAGTTAAACTCATCTAACCTCAACTTTTAATTTTTTATTGATAAAAATCTATTTAATTATCTTGAAAAAATATTAAAAATCAAATATTATAATTCATCGATATATTATTGGAGTTAATTCTAATTTATATATAAGATATTAAATACTCATAATCTATCTTATTATTAAACTAGAGTTTATATATAAAATTTAAATTTATACGGTGTAGGTCGCGAATGCAAGGACATCTTGTCTGGTGTACATCTAAAATATCTGCATTTCAATGTTACTCGTGAAAATCAAGTCAATATGAAGTGGCAGGAAATGAAATTGTTTAGATAAGAATAAATAACTGATCATATGAATGGTACTTAATAAATTAAGACCTTGATCAGAACTCGGTGAGTGCATATGCACGGAAGCAGAAATTGTCTGAGGGACAGTGCACAAATTATTTTGTACATTAACTTGCAGCATTATGTGTTAGAAAGTTAGAGGGAAAGTTCAAAGATTGCATTGGGAAAGGCAGAGGGACTTGAAGAATGGGGTCGGCGGTTGGGAGGACTAAAAGGATCTCCACTCCCTTTCGGTCGTTTCTACACCATGCCCATCCATTCTTAATCTTGGAAGAGGTTGCAGAGGTTTTAATGGATGCAAGCAATAATCAATTTAAGATGTTGAACATTTGATAGACATCAACAATAAACTTTAGACCAATCAAATAATTTTCTAAGCATGCATCCAGATGCATTTGTTTCAGCTCGGAATTGATGTTGTAATCGTAGTTTCAAAACTTATCTAGTTTCACTCCTAAAATTATCCAACTCGATTTCATGGCTTCTAGATTTGAACTCCATGCATGAATCCCTACCTATAAATTTTATGTTTGATTCTTCGTATTAAATTATAAAAGTTACTAAAATATATATTATTTTTATTGCATAGTATTGCCAACTCAAGTTGGAGTTTTTGATATTTAAACTATAATTATAACTAGCCAAGATTCTCGCATATTCGTGGGCATTATATAAACTGATTTATTAAAAAATATTGTGATAAAATTTATTATTAATTACTTTTTAAAAAGAATATAAATAGATGCCTATTATAGTTAAGAAAAATAAACAAATAAAAATGATAACATGAAGGTCTGTATTATTTATGTAGGCTATAGTTAATTATATTTTAAAAATATTTCGTGATAGGTTTGATTGTAATTTGGTTAGAATAATAGTTGTTAAAATTTTTTCTGAAAACCTGCAGATAAGGTGGTACTAGAAACCTTTTATTCTTAAAAAGTAAAGATAGATAGAACCATGCAAATAGTGAAGGATCAATAAAACTGATCATAGTTCTTGTATTAAAAGACCAATAAATTTTTAGGGATCCCCAGACTCTTAGGGTGAATTCATGAATTTGTCTTTAATAACTTGACATTTTTTAGTTAAATATGAAAAAAAATTAAGAGAGTAAGAAAAGTGCGAGTACCGTGCTTTTTGTGGAAAAAATATTTTTTATAACATAAAAGAATAAAGTATAAAGTAGACATGAAAAATATAAACATTTTTAACAGACCAAATTAATCCGCTGCTGAAACTTTTGACCACATTCTTCATCCAAAATTAATTGCACAAACATAAAAATGTTGACCCACCGACACTACCTTTAATTTTTATGATATAAAATGAGAAGTTATATTTATTAAATTTGAAAGTTTTCGACATTTGTACTTAATAAAAATAAAAATTTGCAAATTTCCGACTGGACAGGAAGACTTGAAAACTTAAAAAAGGAGATATTTATTTAAATTGGACAAGTTGTTTGACTGACAAGATTAAATGTCATCTATAAAGAGAATAAAGTTGGTCAAAATTGGGGCTCCGGGTAGTAACATGAGGCCCAAGCGACTGACAGCGCCTCCCTCAAAAGAAATATAGACTGGTTTTTAATTCCTTGAACATGGGAGCATCTTTCCTACTTCCAATGAAATTGCTTCACCCCAATTTTGGAGGCGTGTTAAACTTAATTCACATCGATTTTGTTCGAGTTAAAGTGGGATCAGAATCAAATGAGTATGAATTAGAGTAGAGCTTTATTTGACTTAATTCGACTTGAAGATTTAATAATTTATATTATATATAATAATTTATATATTTTGTATGTTGTCGTGTACATAAAATATAAAAAATTAAGTAAATAAAATTATATAGTAATGATAATCTTCTTAAATAAATTATTTGATATATAATTGAATTAAAATTAAGCTATTTCAACATTTGTAATTAATTTTATCTCAAATTATACCAATAAAAAATATATATAAATACTGTTTAAATTTTTTTGTGTTCGACCCAAACTTGACGTGAACTTTTTGAACTCAACTCTTACTCAAAATAAACGAGACATGACTCGATTTGGTCAAATATCACCCCTATCTAATTTACATGCCTCTGTGTGCTCCTAACCCCTTTTTGCTAAAATTTTAACAAAAAATATAACATCACCGATCAATAATCTTTACTAAACTTTTTGAATAAATTTCATTTAGTGTAGGAATTTTTCCTTCCATGAGGAGCATGTAACGAAGAAAGGAGGAAGCAAGTGCAAGGCAAGAAGAAAAAAGGGGAGAGTGAGCACTTGTGACCCTGGGTAAAGCACCGCGGAGGTACGCGCTGGGCGTGCATCGTGTCACATATTTATAAAGAACAAATCAAATTTTCATGTGGTGCCTAGGTGTTTTGGACATCAAGAAGAGACAAACACTTTGGTCTTAGAAGGAGGTCGTGCTTTTGGATTGAGATTGATTGAATAATTGATTTTTTCGTCGAGTTTTCGTAACCAAAGAGGGCTCTTCATCAAGATCAAAGTTGGCTTGATTTGTATAAGTTTTCTCAACCCTATTTTACATCAATCTTGATTGTGATTGATAGTTTAATTATTTGTGGTCGTCGACATATTCCTGTCAAGGATTTATGTTATATTTGTGGAGATATTTGTATCTCACGACCGAATATTAGTAATCATAATTAATTTATGTCACAATGAAAGTTTTTTGCCGTAGTTTTTTCCCTTGGATTTGGAGGTTTTTTTAAGTAAATATGTGTACAGTCTATTTTGTTTGCATTTGATTTGTAAGTTAGTATATTGTTTTCATCGTCTAGTCACATTATCAAACGTGCAGGGATTTTGTGGTGAGAAAAATACTATGGATGGATGTGACTAGTTAGAGCAAAAAACATGGCTAGCGTTAAAAATGTAATTGCGGTTAGTAAACGTCATTCACTAACAACCCTCACTTTTATAAACAAATTAGTCGGTATGGAATTAGTTAGGCCAATCGTTGTTATAATTAAGTAAACAAAAAAACATTATAATTGAACCCAATTTACTTACCAAGATCATAAAGTACCGGCTATAGTTGCAAAAATCAATGGATTTGACTCGGAATTGGTAGATTTTACTCGGGCTAGTGGGGAGGGTCGATGGGAGTTGGGGAAGGGCAGGTGGTGCAGGGGATTGGCGGGGCGGCGAGGGGGGGCGACGACAGTAGGGCCACCTGTGGGGGGTGAGGTGGATTGGGCGGGGGCGACGGAGAAGGAGACGACGTGAAGGGAATAAAAGGGGGAAGAAAATGATTAGTGGTATTTTCGTAATTAAAAGTTTACTCGAGTATAACTCGAATAAAAAATAAGAAATACTTACAAATAATTCAAAAAAATCCAAAAAATATGAAAAAATATATTATAAAATATAATACATACCTAAAATTAAAATAATATATTTTATAACTAATAATCACATCGATTTTGATCGATTCAACTAAATCGATTCTTGTCTGATTTTTTATGAATCGGTCTAATTAAATGAATCCCTTCAAATCTTATTTAATGTCCAATTCTAATTTTCACAACTATAGTACTAATATAATTTTTAGTGTTTGCTTGATTGCCTGCAATTAGGACATTAGCATCCGTTTAATCAAGGATTTCAGATGAAAAGGCAGGATGGGAAGTGGCCAGGATATGCAGAAAGGCTCCCGGAGCTTGGGGATCCCCAAAGCCTAAAACAATGACAGACTCAGGGCATGACCAAATTTCTCCAATCTAGGCAATGTGCAGTAAAAACAATGAACTACTTAGTGTAGATAGGTACAAAAGCAAATGGGTAATATAGTTTTTAAAAAATGGGAATGGGTCTTATAAGAAAATTTGTGCAGATGGTGTAATATGTTAAGTAAAAGCCAGTGTCACAGTGGGGGAGGGGGAGGTGATTGGAGGGGAGAAGCAACGCAATTAGTTGGAGCAATGGCGTGTAGAGGGTACAGCATGCTTGGTCTGGTGAAGACGGGGAAGATGAGAATGGAAAGACGAGTTGGATATAAAATATGGTTGTGCTTCCTCTGATTGTAACAGCATTGTCTACAACATAGACGGTGGCTGGGGTACATACAGGTAAGGCCAGGGAGAACACCTCACATTAATGTCTTAGTTTATTCAAATCCCATTCTATCCTCCTTAGTTAGACCATTGATTATTTGATATGCTTTTTTAGGGTTTTTTTAAAAATTGGAGCTTTTTGATCGGCTTAGGGTTTTCTCGTCTTAATTGCATATAGGGGCTCTTAAGTCCAGAGATCTCTCTAGCAAGTATTACAACAAATTCACTCTAGTAATTTTTCGATTGGTATAAATTACCTTAATTATTAGTATTTAAAAATAAATATAATAATTAAGTTAATCTATTCCAATTAAGATGATTGGCACTAATTAAAAAATTGCTACTAGCCGCCTCCTAGACGCAATTGCTTTCGAGAACGGATCATAATAACCACATTAATGCTCAATCATTGGGCGGGTCTTTGTGACTAAATGGGTCCAACTTGTAACTTGTAATTGAAATGAAAAAGAGTCTAAGTCTGATAAATCGAAAACTAACGGACCTTGATTGATAAAATTTTTGAGGATTATGTATCATTTTAATTTCATAGTAGGCATTTATGTCTATCTATTTCCACCAGTTGCTTCTTGTTCCTCACATACACATTTAACAAATAATCAAAATATACATTTTGTAAACTGATATTATTATCAGTACTCATTTCGGTTCGTTCATGATGCTCGTGTCAATAATGGTTGGTTCAGCAATGAGCCGAGCTAATTTTAGCTCAACTCATGCTCAATCGTTACCAAAATTAGGATCGGCTAGGGAGTCAAGGCCGGCTTGGCTCATCTCAAAGATTTGTCGTTTTTAGCTGAACTCAGAAAACAATTAAATTTTTTGTTCCAAGGTGACCTCAGCTAAAACTTACAGTAGGCTTGGGCTTGACTCGGCTAATTGCGACCCCTAAACCAATGGTAGAGCGTTCTTTGTTTTTTTGAGGGAATTCTAAATGAGTTGGAAGTCAATTTTTGACGTCACTTAGTGATGTCTCTTAAACATACTCATCAAAGTTCACTAGTGAAAATTTAGACATGCAAATTTCTTCAATTTTGAACTAACTAAACAATGAAGGGCAACCAATAATTAGCAATGAGAGGTGAAGGTTGGCATGCTGCATGGATGAGATGAGAGGAAGCCGGGATTAGAAGGCTTAATCAACCCCAAATGACCCACATGACACAAAATCATATCCTACAATAATTAATAAGCACTTATAGAACTAAAAAATTTAAAAAAAAAATTGCTAGAGAATGAAGACACTAGTGGAATTTTGAGAGCAAAGGGTCCACCTCGCCTATTCCTCGGCAGTGAGTGTTTAATTGGCTAATACATGGAACATAAAAATTGAAGAGAGTGAGACCTGTTATGGCCCCCACCATGACACTTCCTAACACACGTAGAGAGCCTAACTAATAACATTGGTACCATGCTTCCCCACAAATTTGGCCTACACTGTTAACATTTGTCACCGCTCGTATTCATCCCCTCCCCTCCATCCATAAGCCCCACCTTCCCCAACGACCCTTTAGGGCCTAATCACCACTAACACCAAATGCAAATGCATCAAGGCTTGCTCTTAACCATATTTAATCCCACTGCCTAATTTGATAATGCATTAAAAATCCATGCAAAGTACTAAATCTTACGCAATGATATGGCTTGATCTCTGTAGTCAAAACCCTAATCGACTCGATCGGATCTAATTAACCGATCATAGGATAATGTCTTAACCGATGTCCGACCAATTGCATGGGGTTGTAGTACAGCACCCCCACTCAGGCGTAGGGAATAAAAAACGGGAGGAGGCGTGGCGTGCCATGGTTGCGCTGGGTGGGTTGGCGATGGCGCATTACAAACGAGTCCACTGCACACGGATGCTTCTGTGAAAATTTCTTACGTACACCCACGTTTCTACATCGCCCTAATAATCGACTGTAAAGATTTTGAGGCTAATATTAGCACCATCATTATTTGATATGCAAATGCAAATATATTTTCTTTCACAATTTAGTTTTCTGGATTTTGGACTGAATTATTTTCACTTTTATGATGTATGTTTCTGGTAATCTCCACACTGATAAACGTTGCTCTACTTTTATTTTGCTTCGAAAAAAAGAGACTATTTATTTATTTTATTTGAATGATATTTTTTATAGATTCTGAATTTTCCGCATCAATTTCTTCTACCCAAGCAATTCTTCAAAGTACGGACATGACAAGTCAGTTTTATCAGCATTTACTTACCCATTAATTTATTTTCAATTACGAAAATATATTTTTAGAGATAAAATCACCGTAAATGCGAATAATTAATTGTATTTTTCGTGATTCATGAGCACAATTAAATACACACCAAACACTAAAAATGAATGGATATATATACATGGGCATTAAACTTAGCCGAGTTTGATTTTTCCTATCGTTCCCAGTTAAAGCGTTATGTCGCTGTCGATGCGGAGGTGGGAGTA
This sequence comes from Piper betle, assembly GCA_033002965.1. NCBI lineage: Eukaryota > Viridiplantae > Streptophyta > Magnoliopsida > Piperales > Piperaceae > Piper > Piper betle. Next base: position 118,244 of record JAURVB010012319.1, read on the forward strand.
CCCAAGAATTTTTCCATGTGTGTGTATGAGAGGCAGACCCGCCAGACGTGATTTGTTCATGTGATACAGATTTTATTGTATAAATACAGACAAGGAGGGGAAGCAAAGCAGAAGAGGAGGCTGAGGTAGAAGTGGTAGAAGAGGAAGAGGAAGCTTGGAGGGAAGAGCCCATGTCTTCGTTTTAGAGGCAAGGTGGGAAGTAGGTGAAGAGGAAGTTGAGGATGAGGTTGAAGGGGAGGAGCCTATGTCGGGCTTATAAAGCTGTTTCCCCTTTAGAGTGTGTGCGGGGAGGTGGTAGGTACTATAGGAGGTGAGGGAGAGAGTGAGAGGTGTGGGAGCAGTGGAAGAGGAGAGGCAGAGAGATGGAGAATGAGAGGGAGATGAAGCAGTCCAGATTCAGTAGGATATGTGTGTTCTGTGGGAGTAGCCAGGGGAAGAAGAGGAGCTACCAGGATGCTGCTGTTGAGCTGGGTGGAGAGCTGGTGCTGTTCTGTGTTCTTTTTTCTTTCTTTTTTTGGTTGAGGGATTGGTTCTTGGCTCTACAATGGGTTTTGATTACTATTTGTTTGTTGGGTATTTTTGTTCACGGCCTTGTTGACTCTGTTCTTGGCAATTTCTTGTGGAAGCTGTTCAAACCATCTCTCTTGTAATGCTACTGTCAAGTCTCTTGTATTGTTGCCTTCTGATCCACTTGATGTTTTCTCTGTGGTGTGTGTGGTAGAAGCAGTGTTTGTTCTGCATGTTGTTCTTTTGCTGGTCCTCTTCTTCTCATGTTGTCCTCGTTCATGTCATTGCTAATTTGCTAAAACAAGGGTGACCAATGGATCCTTTCTTCTTCATGGTTTATGAACATTACATTTAGCTAACAGAGTTTGTTCATCATCTGGTGTCCATCATGTTCTTCCAAAAGAGATTGTTTTTCTTTGTGAGCGTGTGTGTTTGAGCTCTGTCTCCTACCCTTGACATGCTTTGGCATGGCTGCCATGGCATGCTCTCGGACAAAGGACCAACCACCTCTGTGCTGCTTTCAGAGGCACAGTTTTTTAGAGAAGGGTGGATGATGATATGGTTCATATATACATATAATAAACACGTGTATATATATAAAATCATGAAATAAGTGTACCATATTTTTTTCATTTACGGTACTGGGTAGAGGTACTGTAAAAGTGTAAGCAATGAGTCATAAATCAGCTTCATTCTCATCCTCGTTTGGCTCATCTCTTGCAGGTGGCAAGGAACATTGATCTAGTGTATGGAGGTGGCAGTGTTGGATTGATGGGGCTGGTGTCTCAGGCTGTGTATGCTGGTGGCCGCCATGTTATTGGGTGAGAAATATTGGAATCCATGCTTTGAGTTTCTGTGTTTCTATCTATTTGTTTGTTTTGTTATCTTAGCAAAGCTATGGGGTTTTATGAGCTCATTTTGTCATATTATTGTCCTCTGCAGAGTCATTCCCAAGACGCTCATGCCTCGAGAGGTATGTCTGCTTGCTTCAACCAAAAGTCTCGTGGCTTTTCCCATTGCATTTTCTGTTCATTTTGAGCGAAACAATTGCCAACGTGTTCATTGAGTTCTTGTTATCAATCGCAATATTTGGTTGAGGTTGATTATGGTGTTCTTTTTCTTTTTGTTTCTGATTTGCGCAACCTTTTTCTTACGCATACCATTTGTCTAATTAATCATTCTTGCCAGCTTTTGTTTGGGTTGGACCATGTGTTTATTCACTCACGCCATGCCCATATTTTATGTCTGGCGCAAGGGGATATGTCTTCTTCCATGTTTTGTCTTTCATGGCTTAGCAACTGGAATGGGGAATAGCTCTTGTTAATGGACACTACTTTTTCCTGGTCTTTTGTCATAGGCAGAGAAGAGTCATGGACTTATCTATAAAGTTTTACAATACCAGATTATAGACCAAAGAATTTGGCTTATTGCAATAATGTTTCCAGTATCAGAAACTTCTGGTCCATCCTATATCATTGTTTTCTCGCATACCACTTCAAAAAAAGAAGGCTTTGTCAATGAAAAATGGCAGCTTTAGAAAACGCCCCCTGTCCTGTCTTCTTTCTAGCTTTTTCCTTTCTATATTTTTCGTGATTTTTTTGTTTGTAGATTACTGGTGAAACTGTGGGGAAGTGAAGCCAGTTGCTGATATGCACCAAAGGAAAGCAGAGATGGCTCGGCAGTCAGATGCCTTTATTGCCTTGCCTGGTTAGTGTAAATCCTGCATATTCACAACGTTGCTTATTGAAGCCTCTTAAGGATACAAGCAAAAAGGAAAAAGTAGACTGATAGCTTACTGCAGTTCTCTTCTACCTTGCTCAAACCCATGTCATTGATAAGTTTGAACTTGGAAAGTGCTAGCAAACAAAGTCCTTTCTAGTTGGGGGTTAATTGTTTTCCTGTTGTTGCATAAAACAAAACGAATAAGATAAGCCAGATTTAGCTTACAGCATAAACGAAAAAAACACAAAGAAGGAAACATAGAAGCTAGCACACTAGACATTAGTTTGGCAGTGTTGATATTCTGGTTTTTAATGAATGCCATCACATGGTGAATACTTGGTTTACAAGAAAAAAAAGAGTGCTTTTACCAAGATCTGGACTCATCAATCACTCCGAGCTAGATATTAGCTTACTACTATATGGATTAGTAATCTTAGGTTTTTCCTCTATAATGTTGAAATAGAAGAGAACTTCAGTGAAGTAGCTCTGCATGGACAACTGTAGGCCTAATAATTGGCATCTCTGAAAACACTCTGGCGATTCATCAACTCAGTCAATGTTCTTAATGTTTTCCTAAAAATAATATTTCAGATACTAAGTAATGGTTACCATTACTATAAGAGGTCTTCTGTGTGTACCTGTTTCTACGTTATGAAAGCACCTGTCTCGCCTTCGTATTGACATCGTCTATTTGTACTCACCCTCCTCACAAAACCCAAGACCCATGATCAGAGAGGAACGTTTCGGGGCTCCATTTTTTGACCTTCAACATCTGACACTGAAATTCAGGCCTTGACGGAGCTCCAACTTCTTTTTCCTTCACATCATCCTATATTGCAGCCTCTTGGCTGATTCCTAATTATAGACAAACACAGTAAATTTTGATGAATACCCAACAAGTATTTTTAACCATTTTTTTGCTTGAAGGGGACAAGAGTGGACATTAACTGTCCTCTTCATCTCCTAGGACGACTAACCTACCCCTTTCTGGGTCTTTAACCCTTGAGAGTTAACTTTCTTTGTGAAACTTTGTTTGAGAGGCTTGAGGGCAAAAAATGTCCAAAGTACTTTTATCAGTCTACGAATCCCAATAAAATTAACTTCCACTGCATTGCTGCTTTGTGGCTGTACCAGCAATGTTTTGTTGGTTATTCCAATAAAATGTAGTACTAACCTCTGCAGCACTAGTACTAACCTCTGCAGCACTAATACTAACGTCTGCAGCACCAAAACGTGATACACTGCTTTTGTTCAACTTTTGTTTTCTCCTCTCACTTTGTCTGTCAAGATGAAAATTTTGATGCTAGTTTGCTAGTTTGTTGGTTATCATGAACATGTTAAAGCACTCGTGCGACTTCATTCTATAGGGGTATGGAACTCTTGAAGAGCTGTTGGAGGTGATAACTTGGGCTCAGCTGGGCATACATGATAAGCCCGTAAACACTTGTGCTTCCTCTTTTCTTTTATTGATAAATATCATTGTTATGCTATGGCTGTTCCAACAAGTGTATATAATATCTACTGGAGAACATCTACTATTTGTAAAAGTACCCATCTTTGGTATTTGGATTATTCAGGTTGGATTGTTGAATGTTGATGGTTACTACAATTCATTGCTGACTTTCATCGACCAAGCTGTTGAAGAAGGATTTATCAGCCCAAATGAGCGTCACATCATTGTATCCGCCCCAACAGCAAAAGAACTCGTGAAGAAGTTGGAGGTAACCATTCTGGCTTCTCTGTTCATCAACAACAAAATTCTCTATCGGCCAATGCTTTGTTCCCATTTGTGAATGTGTAAAATAAATGTTTGTGTTTTTCATAGGAATATGTACCTCGCCATGAAAAGGTTGCGTCAAAGCTAAGCTGGGAGATGGAGCAGCTGGGCTTCTATGAGAATCGACTGTGCTAAGATGGTGTTGGGGTGATATTTTTTGGGTTGGAAGCAGGTGTCGATATGCAAAAAACTACTGATGCTCTCCGATGTAGTAGGAGAAGAGAATGCTGGGAATTCTTTTTGTGTAAAGCTCAAAAACTAAAGACTCGATCGCTACTAATCTTTGCTGTTTATCCTCCTCTTTTGAAAACCTGTGCCGTCATACCACTTCTTTGCAAACAGAATGAAATCAGAAACTTTCAGGAATGTCATCTTTTCGCGCAAGTAAATTTCAGGGGTTTGTAGTAATAGTTTCATATTGCTTTGAACAAGAAGGATTTCACCCATGATTCATCGTCCTGGAAATGATGTATTTTGGAAAACAAGAAAGAAGAGTATCATCCAAATCACCTGATTGTATACCCATCTATTTATTTGAGTAAATGTGCCCTGCACCTACTGTTTTTACTAAAATTTGACGCCAGAACAAGAGGATTGATGTTGGGAAAAACATCCAACATTTTCTTGATCCATTTCATACAAGATATAAAATCCTCCATAGTGTGGTTGTATCCCATACTTTCATGTGAATGTGTTAACATTGTAAGGTTTATCAGACATTATGTTTCGAAGTTATTGGTAACTTATATATGCGTTAATAAGAAAGTTTTATTCTTTGATTTAATTTTTAGATTAAGAAAACCTGGTGAAACCTGTTTCTAAGTCTACTTCGGGGGCTTAAAGGGCCCAATAGTGATATTAAAGCCTGATTCATTTTGGTGTTACTTCGGTTTGCCTCAGTGACTCAAATTGGAGTATCTTAAAATTTTACTATAATATGTGGACCTGCCTGATAATATGTCACCCAACCCAAACAAATTGAAATCTCTTGAAGCTTTCACTATAATATGTGGACCTAATATGTGGTAAATGATAGATAATTCATATGGTATGATATGTGAGAGGGAGGTATATCCCACGTTTGGATGTGACTGGTAACTTGTATATAAGTTAATAAAAGAACCCTATTCCTGAATTAGCTTGATTAACTTAGGCCCTTAAAACCTGGTTTAAGTTTCTTTGTCGGTTTTGGCCCCAACATATATGCTCCCATGCAAATACTTGCGTGTATCTAATCTTTATATCCACTCTTTACCCTATGATTAGGGTCGAAGTAAATTTGCACCACTATTTTGGCTCCTCGTTGTATCTAAATCATAGATGAAGAAATCGGACTGATTCCTCTCAGAATCGGCCAATTTAAATCAGGAAGCAATCCAATCCAAAATACCGGGTGAATCAGATAGTTTATCAATCGGTCATCAAATCGGCCGATTCGTAGCGATTCTAACTGATTCCGATCCACTTTGCAATCGGCATAAATCGGGAAGAATTAGTTTTTATGGGTAAAGGACAAAAATACCATATGTATGTTAATAAATAAATTATTTATGCATGGGTAAAAAGGAAATTAAAATTTTAAAAACCTAAAATTTACTCGTCCCTCTACTAGTCCACCGTCGCCCCTTCCCTCTGCCCTCCCTCCGCCCATCTCCCGCCACCCCTTCCCTTCGGCCTCGCCCCTCCCTTTGCCGCCCCCATGTGAGCCCCTCCCTCCACCGCTGTAGTTTTTTGTAGGTACAAATTGTATGCTATGTAAATTTTTTGTTTGTTGTAGGGTATGATTTTTGCTTGTCTTTGGCGTTGTTGATGGTTGAATCGTTGTTGATTTTTTGAGGTGGTATGATATTGAATGTATGATTTTGAGGTGGAGCTGTGGGCTACAAGTTGATCTCAATGTATTGAAACCCCCAAAAACAACAGTTTTTTTTCTAATTATTATATGCATTGCTGCTGAAGGATTATTGTTATGCAGATTATGAATTACTATTTCATTGTTGGATTCTAGTTTATGTTGTCATTACTTGATCTTTGAAGTTTGATGTAGTATAAAATTCATGCTACAGCCACCCACCGGGGGTGATGTTTGCATTTGGGTGTAAAGCTCATGAAAGGAATTTAATTTGTTTTTATTATATACAAAGGAGCAACCTGATAGTTAAATGGCATATGTATACACTTGTGAAGTAGATTATACAAAGGTTGAAGGGGAGGGAAGAGGGGATGGATGGAGGCAGTGAGGAAAGCGTATAAACATCTATGACTTCAATGTTGATATGATCAAGTATTCAATGTGTAAAATTGTGCTCAACTTTGCTTTTGTGGACTTGTATTGATAATTTATTATCATCATTTGATAGAAAATAAATGATTATATATCAAACGTTACACTTATAAAATTATAGTCTTATAATAATAAATATTGTTTTATCTTTTATACTTATATTAAACTATAAATTTGTATATTTATATTGAGAAATTATATAATTGTACGTTCTGTGTATTTATATTATGAATTATCAAATTTTTATATATGACTGATTTAGACCGATTCAATTGAACCGATTTCTGACTAATTCGATTTGATTCGGCGACTCCCTCGAAAAACAATTCAAACCCCGATTCTAACTTTTATAACTATGATCTAAATAGGTATTAGATTTTTTGTTTTTGGCTTCTTGCGAATTCGGAAGGGTATTGTACCTCCTTGCTCTTTCCTTCCAAAAGAGTCGCTCCTGTTCTCCCCTCCCCCAAAAAGCATCCTTTTCTCCAAATGCTGCACCCTTCTATCATCTTCTTCCCTTCTCCGACAATGGCAACTGTGTTTTCTTTTTCAGACATGGCCTCTTAGCTTCCTCTGATTATTCTTCCTCAGACATGGCCTTTTTCAGGGTTGTCTTCAGATTCTCAAGTAATTGCCTCTAACCACGCTTAAAACTACTGCGGCGATGTAGGAAGATGGTAGCGTGGACTGCAGCCTTTTGCCATGTTTGTGCTGCCCGGGTTAACTCCTCTACACTCGTCTTCCTCGTAGCGTTCCCATGCCACTTCCAAGTATGTGGCGTTTGCTCCTTGCCAAGGCCCGTACCATACAATAAACTTATTATAGTATTTATTTGGTTTTCTTGCGAGACGGTGGAGAAATTATTTCTATCTAAACCGTCCATTTATATGAACGGATCAGATCATATAAAAAAAACCAGCTTTCTCGCCCATTCTACCTCCCGCCTCGCCTGCTGCCCCCCCCCTCCCACCCTCGTCGCCGCCTCCCCCTCCCGCCCCGCCTGCCGCCCCCCTCCCTGCTGAGCCATTCTTGCTGCTGCACAATCGACCCCTGTTTCAGATTCATGGTTAGTTCATTTTTCATTTGTCATCCATTCTCGTATTGCCTATCTAAAATGCCGATCTTTGTGGGGTTTTTTTTTAAATTATTTATTTATTTATTCTGTGTTTATTGCAGGGGATTTGCTCGATTTGTGAACATCAGAGATGGTAATGGTGCCACACCACTCCACTTGGCTGCTAGGCAGAAACGAGCAGAATGTGTTCATATTCTTCTGGACAGTGGAGCTCTTGTCTGCGCTTCTACCGGCAATTATGGGTAGAAATTGTTGTCTTGAATCGATGTTTTGTGTTTGAACGAGACTGTTGGCAAGGAAAATTGGTGCGTGGTGTAGACTGTGGACAGGGTAGAAACATGTGGAAATTGTTTGAATCGTTATTTACCTTTGGAAACTTTGGAATATGGTCACTCCAACCCTGCGAGGAAGCGGTGTGTGAAAGTTGCCGATTTCGAATTGGAATCGGCTGAAATCCAGCCCGATTCCACTTTAGACCGGTGGGAAACTAATTCAAAAAATTATTTGAATCGGTTTTATCCGAAACGATCCGTGAATTGGCCGATTTGAACCTATTTCGGCGGATTCGAGCCAATTTTGAAATCGGCTCAAATCGGTTGATTTTGGACGGGGAGCGGGAAAGAAGGCAAATGCGGGAGAGAATGAGCTGAAGCGGGAAAGAAATACCTATGGTGGCATTCTCGTAATTAAGACTTGACTCGTGTCCAACTCGAATAAAAAATAATAACTAACTCTAAATAATTCAAAAAATTCTTTAAAAATATGAAAAAATATCATAAAATATAATACACACAATAATATCAAAATGATATCAACATCTAATTTTTATATATTTATGCTATAAATTGTCAAATTATTATATACGACCGATTCAAATCGATTCAACTGGACTAATTCCTGTCTGATTTAGACCGATTCGATTCCAACTCCTTAAAAAATTGATTCCGATTTTTTCAACCATGCGAGGAAATAAAGGTAAATATTATTTAGCATTTGTTTGTTTTTCTCTTAAATAATTAAAATTTTGGGTTGCCTTCCACGAAGTCGTTACATATGGTCTTCAGCGAGATGATTTGTCATGCTAGAGAACTTTTCATCCACTTCATCGTAAATTGAATTTATCTTCCTTTCAAACTTGCATCATTCACATAATGAAATCATAAGCTTTTAGGAATGCCATCTTTGTTGCTCAAGTAAATTTCACGGGGCCTGTAGTCATGTTTCCCTTCCCTATCAAGCTGAACAATGTCACCCAGTAAGTGATCAATCATAAAATATAAGCAACAAAGCGTTATTAAAAATCTGTATACAAATCTAAGACTCCGAATCCCCAAAGACCTTATTTTGTTTGGCTACATCCCTCAAGTTTGACACTAGAATAAGAGGATTAATGTTAGAAAAAACATCCAAAATTTTCTAGTTCCTTTCATACAGATAGGAAATCCAGGGTAGTATGGTTGCATCGTTTACTTCTATCACCCCTTTGCTAGGGCAAAGAGAGTACGATCTGCAGTATATCCTGCATACATAGATCAAATTAGTATGCTCATATGTAACTATACTCGTTTGCATCTACTTATGGGAAAAAAGAGAGCTTCGTTTCCAAATCAAGAAGCGGAATCTAATGCGTCTTCTGTGCCCGTCCAAATCATTAACTCTACGAACGTGAACTGAAAATTTGAATTTCCAATCAGGATGCCTACACATGGAAATGGAAAATTTGTTTTAAAACTAATAGCCTCACTTCAAATTAGCTGGTTCTTGAAAAATGAGAAGCTCTAGAGATGTTCAAACTGCAGCCTGCTTAGCTTGTATGTCCTGTAACCTTAGAGTGACAGCTCTTTGATGAGCTTCAAGTCCTACTTTGGCCATTTTTGCAAGATATGGGCCAAGAGAACTTAGTCCCTCTTCAGTGAGAGATTGCACTGTAATACATATGAGAAAAGAATCTAAAGAGATCCTCGTACGTTCTTGCATAACCATAAGTCGGAAGGGCATGGTTGGTTCCACTGGCATAATCCCCAAGCTCTCAGGAGTCCACTGTCCCAACAACACCAAGCCTGCAAAAAAAAAGGGCTTGACTCAGTTGCTGAAACATAGTCCATTTGCTTATTTATGTGCTCTTCAACCGAATGAAAACTAAAATAGCAAGTCAAGACTAACGTATGTGCAAATATTAAATCCTACCAGCATTCTCGATAAATCCCTCCCATCTCTCTGCATCTTTCACATTGACAATAAGATGTTCAGGCGCACATACATTTGAAAACGAAATTGCCTGCATATTTCACGGTCAAAAGATTCAACTTGAATCAGTGTATTTCGATCATAAAAAAATGAGAATAAACTTAAGCATTTAACAAGCAGAGGATAAAAGCCAAGTACTTCATCCACTTCACAGAAATAAACTGTCTCTGACAACAATAACTTACAAACTCTTGATGTATACCTCAATCATGTCATGTGCAAACACCATAAAACTGTGGGATAAAGCTTTTGAGGCGAAGTCTTCGTGTGGAAGGGCATTGCATTGCTTGCTTAGTTCTTCTGTAATTGCATTTACATCAATGCCCTCTCCCACAAGCACAAGTGCAACCTGACTGTCTGGACCATGTTCTAGCCTATATATGAAGAATGAAACATAATCACAACGCAACAAACATACAGAAGCCTTTCACAACATGCCAAAACAAATTTTATAAGATCGTTCAGTAATCAAACTTACAAAGGCTAGTATAGTAGTTATCAAAATTGGAAATGAAATAGGAAAAGTTAACACCTGAGAGAGTAGATCAGCAGCAATGTGAACTGGGTTTGCATGTTTGTCAGCTATGACTAGAACCTCAGACGGGCCAGCTGGCATGTCAATTGAAACAATGGCTTCACTGTTCTGCATTGGAGAGAATAGTGATTGGTAGATGAACCATTTTCTGATTAACATAGTATCGGTTCCATAATATGTCATTCTAGTTGTGAAAGATATTGCTCCAAATAAGAGAGCCACCCATTACCAACACAATATTAGCTCCAAATAAGAGAGTCACCCATTACCAACATATACTTCAAGCCAAGGATGACTCCCCTTGAAGTTATGCTATGCAGAATAAAGCCAGTTATATTCAAATTGATGCAAAAACAGTGTAAAGATAATCTTCAATTATCCTACAATATAAAGGGTCCAAGACAGACAACATACTACATTGAGAAAAGAAATACCAAAGATATGCCACAGAAAGTATCAGTACTTGAAGAATCATCTTTGCAGCTGTAACATACTGATTTCCAGGCCAAGAATCTTTTCCACCTGTAAAATATTGAAGATTGCGTCAAAGTATACCAAGGTAAAAGAATCACAAAAACCACGTACAGAGAGAAAGTAATAGAGAAACCACAAAATACAAATATGGAGCACAAAACAGTATCAATCATTTATATCAACTTCCGAAAACCAGTACCTTAGGACAAGACAAGGTTCCCCATGCCATAGCAGATACTGCCTGCAAAGTCAAGAGTTCAAAATGACACAATGAGAACAGACATTTAAATCTACCGAAAAAGCATGAAATTTAGAATAACCAGAATTCAAGGCAAATTATGTGTTTAAACAAGCATGCTGCTATCATTTGAAGGAAACAAACAGATATTTGGGAAATGCGTAATATGCATTTCTCTGCTATTAACGTCCAATATTTATTGCAAATTCAACATCTAAGACATCATTAACTTTCTTTTGAGTTAGGCGACAAGGATCCACTCCTTGTAAGAAAACAAGAGGAAGCCCCTGCCCGGCATGAATATGAAGATCTTCCTCATTGAGAAGCAAGTTCACCAGCGTATCTTGATCGCAAGCCCGCCCAAGCATGGTCTTGCTTTCATCCGAGAAAGCGTTGCTCCTTGTTGATCTGATTTCTTCAAAGCTGAACTCCACTCTTTCCTTGCAAATTGTTTCTAGCATTTGTTTCAATTCTTTCACGTTCTCTCCCAGGTTCTCAACTTGGTTGATGATATTGTAGAAGTCGTCAACCGTAATTTAAAAAATTTCTACCAGGTATATGGCCAATTTGCCTGCTTGTATGTATTTGGAAAATATATGTTTGATGCAGACACCAAGTAACTTGCTCAATTTACACCTTTCAGATATGTCTACTCAAGTAATAGGTTTATCCACTTACCATGTCTTCATTTGGTGCTAGGTTAAGTCTTTTTCATTCTTTAGAGACAATCTCAGTCCTCTTTTGCAGCCTCATTGTGTCCAATTTCCTTTATTGTCATGTCATTAGCGTCCAGATTTAAAATTTCAGGGTCTAAACCCGTTTTAGTTTACCACTATGTCCTGCATCAACTCTTGCCAAGACGATTTCTGAAAGAACACCTGCCACTCCATTGATAAATATTTGATATTTCTTTCTAACACATATTCACGTTATCATTTTTGTCAATAATCAATCCTACATTGACTAGTCAACGCTCACAACAAACAAATACCAACAAATTCTCCAAAATCCAAACCTAACCACACCAATTGAACTTGTCCAAAACAGATTAACAACAACCAAAGTTAAAAAATCAACCATCTTCGAGCAAGAAAAACAGCTTCCAGAACAAATCAAACATGGTAAGATCCAATGCACTTCGATCGCAGATAAAACAGTGCATCCAGGAGGAACACTGAGAGGCGGCTTAATGCAAGCTGATGGGAAGAACTCGAACACGATCAACACCGTCACCGCCGGAAGACGGCGGCAGCGGCAACGGCAACGGCAACGGCAACGGCGTCGGTGGCGTTGGCGGCGACGGCGACGGCGGGGAGGGTGGCGGTGGATGAGAAGCAGCTCAGAACAGCCACTCAATTGGGCCCAATGCGGTCGGGTTAGTTGGCCCATTGGAAGTTACTGGGCTTAATGTGGTCAGATCAATTGGGACCATTTCAAGTTGTTGGACCTCCACCCCGCCAACTCATTAGAGGTGATTGGGTATTGCTCGTACCAAACATATTAATTACCTTAAACCTATATACCATACCCAATTATTTATCATTTAAAATTTTCCTACTTAAACCCGAACGCAACCCGAACATGTTTAGAAAAAACCAAACCCGATCATTTAAAATTTGGTTACGTTATAAAAAAGTAAATAAAATGATACCATGACAAATTAAATTAGAATTAATTATCTTAAAAAAAAAGATTAAATAGGCTAATACAAAAAAAGTTGAAAATATATTAATTTTATATATAAACACATGTATCTCTATATTAAATTTTAAATCATATTAAATATAATTTTTATAAAAAGATTTATATTATTAAAATTGGGTATCATGTATTGGTTATCCCAAATCAAATCGGACCATTATAAAATGGGTACCCAGTATCGTAAAACTAAACCTGATTATATTGATACCAAACTCAATTTATTCGGGTATGGTTGAATCAAGTTGCGTGGGCACTCGACCATGCATGAACCCCTACAACTCACACCGGGATCCAATTTCACCCTATTTATTATCCTTTATAAATATATTTATTTATTTTATGTTCCAATAAGGCGATTGGCATGGCTAAGTATATATTATCAATCACTATATCAAAACAACAAACATTTATCAATGTATATATATATATATATATAGCACACACATGTAAAATTATGGCATGCATTGGACCTTTTGCCAAACTCAAAAAATAAAAATAGGGGTTGCTCCCTTGCTCATTAAGTACTTCTGTATACAAATACGAGAGAAGGCTTACTTGTCACCAAGGCCCAACGGTATAAGGTGGCTATATTTTTTTACCGAAAACATTCTCCATTACTTGCCTTAGATTGTTCTCCTTTTCATTTTGATTTATATTGTATTTGCAATTTCCACACCCTCCAATTTAAAATCTTTAAATGAATGTCAAAATTTTCCATTGAAGTTTACAAACATCACGACTTACTTCATTTATGGTATTATTAGGGTCTCTTTGGTTAGCATGAAATTAATGCAAGTAACATAAAAATTTTTTAAATAATCAACCTTACCAAAAGCAGTTGTATTTAATATATATTTACAAAAAAATATTGTTAAATTAATTATTTCATATTTATATTAAGTATGATCACATCTAAAAAAAACCAAAATAGTCATTATTATTTTATATGACCCACTCATGTACTCTTTAACTATCAAAAACGACTTTCATTCAAAATCTCGGATGTCATGGTGGGAGGATACCACAGTTATTAGGTTTTTTTGGCAGCTCGTTACAGGATGCCTCTTACTATCCTTCCCAACAAAACTTTTTAGTATTTAAATCTAAAATTTAAAATTCATATTTATATTTAAATTTATTGTTATATATATTTTTTCGTTGGGAACACCACAATGATATTGCTTCCACTAGCTAGGTCAAACGAAGTATCTCGTAAGGGTTAATAGAAAGGAATTGAGAGCCGATCTCGTTCTTCCATCTTCTCCCACATCATCGACCCAAAAGCGACGCAGGCGAGATGGACTCAATCTTCGTCGCATCGGAGAGTTTCTCTTGGCCGTATCTTTATTGCGTCGGAGAGTTGCTCTTGGCCGTCGTGTTGGGGCTCCTCTGGCTGGCAATTTGCGTAGCTAACTCAAGTTAACTTAGCTGATCAAGCCCTGGCTTGGTTCACTGGTTGACGAGCCTAGTCCAAAGTAATTAAATTAGATATATCAGTTGAAACACTGCAGCCAATTATGATCTGTAAAGTAAGCTATGATTAGGACACATGCCGAGGGAAGTCTGAGCTCGGTTGATCACGAATGAAGTGCATGCAGCTATTGTTATCCAAACACTCGAATTGACGTTGGTAATTGGTGTCATGCACTCACCAACCATCTTAAGATGCCGACAGTCCGGAGTACCAGAAGAAGCCCAAGGTGGGAATACCTTCACCACTTCGAAAATTTCAATAAGTGATGCAAGATATCGTGGTGTAGTCAATGTTGGCATGAATTTAATTTTGTAGATAGTGTTAGAAATGAGAGTAATTTGTAATTTTGGGTGCCAATGGCATGTGTTGTAATAATAACTAGCAAGTTTGGGGTAATAGATACTAATGCCCATCTTCAATTATGTAACCGAGACCCAACCTTGTGCAACTCTAGGAAAAACATTAAAAGAAGAAAAAAACACGGGTGACAAACTCCTTGCTTTCCAATAGGATTTTTTCTTGTTATTTATCAATTATTTTCTAAGCTATACTCTATCCTTCTGTGTTCTCCCCAACAAATCTGATACGAGATCTTTGGTTTCTCCGACTCATATCCAATTGAAAACCCTTTGAATTTTTTTTTCTTTTTCAAAAATTTAGAGAAAGAAAAGTCATGACTTTAAATTATTATTTCCAAAAAATTCTTGTTTTAATATTTGATAGAGATGACAAAAGTTATAATTATTAAATATACAAATGAACATGCACATCTTTTTGATTTGTAGGAGATGATATAAGATTGGCATGAAGAGTCTCAAAGCAATAAAGTTTTAGCCACAGGAAGTGAAGAAAAGAAGAAAGGGTATAAGAAAAACAAGAAAAGAGATGTAAAAGTCTTCTTCTTCGTTTAACAAGAAGTAAGTAAAGCTACTTTTTCAAAGATTATAAGAGTAACAAAGTCTGTAGAGTTTGAGAGATTTTGAGGAATGAATTCAAAAGCTTGAGAGATTTTGTGAGATTCATGGTTTGAAGATTACTTGTGATAATATATCCATACTATGACACTTGGGGTATGACCATTTAAATTTTAGAAGTCTTTACATTGTTGAAGCGTAAAAATATGATGATTGGCTTATCACAAATTGATCAAGACCATAAATTTTGTGAAAGATGTTTGTATTGAAACAACTTAGATTACCAGTTTCGGAGTCATTATGCAGGACAAGAACTTCACTTGAGCTAGTGTATGCCAATATATATGGTCTAACAAATACTCCAACAATTAAATGTGTTAGGTACTTCTTTTTAATTGTTGATGATTTTGCTTAAATAATGTGAGTTTACTTCTACATGTGTAAGGGGAGGAGCTTCCCAATTATATAACCGTGACCCAACTTTGTGCTGCTGTAGAAAAAACAGTAAAAGAAAAAAAAACAGTGGTGACGATCCCTTTCTCCTCCCCTTCCAACTTGGTAAGATTTTTCTTATTTTCTATCAATTATTTTCTAATCTATGGTGTATCCTTTCATATTCTCCCCCATCAGATAGATCCTGGTTTAATAATAATGGGATATATTGGTTTGATTTATTTTTACTTGTTTTAGTTGTATTTTGATTAGTTCAATCTATTACTTTCATAATAGTGCAATTTTAATTTTTCTTTTATTAAAAAAGAAGATGACGTAGTTTCTCATAAAATGGCATATAATATACGTGGTTATTTTTGTGGGGGTATTGGCACCAAACGCTAAAAGCGATCGCTCTATGTATGTGAAGTTTCCAAATTACATGCAAGTTTCTAAAAGCGATCGCTCAATTGTACTTTTGATTTTTGAAAGGAATTGGAGCTCTCACAGGAAGCTTGTAACAGCCAACGTCAATGGAAGAACACTTCCCCTAGATCATATTTGAACAGTAGATAAACTGCATTAATATATGAACGTTAGATAAACTTCCCCAAGAAGACGGTAAAGATCGGCTATGGAAAAACAATCTTAATATATTCTAATATGAAAACAGAAAATTATAAAGCAACAATTGGAGAAAGAACAGAAACTAATTGTCTTCTCCAAGTATTTACATATTTCTGACATCACAATTATGTAACAACAATTAAAGGTCATTTTTCTTTTAAATTTCATATTAAGATGACGAAAGGTGAGCCTAACCCATGGAGCGGTCGAGAAGATGCATGCGGTACTAGTCCGAACTAGAAGTACGGATCTCCAACCTTCTAACAAGTGCCTCAATATCAAGCATTATATGATCTGTGGACGGCGGGAGGAAGCTGTGCCACTGCCTTTGCTCTCTTCTGACCGGGTTGGAAATACGGAGACGAAGCTCCGGGAGTGGTGGTGTTTCACTTTCACCACGGTGCCGTTGCCCGGGCATGGACGTCGATGTAGATTGATAGCTTGGTGATTGCACGTCGACGACGCCCGCAGATGGCCCGATAAAAGGGACAGCAAACCTACAACGTCGAACTGCTGCAACATAGTGGAGAGTGGCGGGGAACAGCTTGACGGAAATAAGAAAGAGAAATGTGGAGAAGGAAATTGCAAACGACACCCACCGCAGGTTAAGGGAGATAGAGCATGGCTATCAGCAAAACCACTGCGGCCGTATTGAAGAACGCTGCTAGGCGTAGGAAAAGGCGAGCCAGAGGGAGGGGGAGCTGTCGGTGGAGCTCCAAGTGCAGAGCAGAGGAGGCTAGGGAGAGGATGATGGCAAGTAGGGCGACGTCGAGGAGGAGGAGTAGGTGGGAATTAGTGCTGCCATCTCCTCGGGCTTGGATGAGGGTATCCAAAGTGGAGAAGGTGACAGCTAAGATGAACTCGCCGACACGACGAAGCTCGGAGGCTGTCTCTCCTGAGTCGTGCATGGGGCAATGATGATGCGGGAGAAGACGGAAGGGTAGCATCGGCTCTAATCCCAATCCGCTACTCTTAACTCAACTATTACTAGCTTTGTTTATGCTAGTGGTCTTTGAGTATAAATAATAGTTGAAAAGCCCACGACACGCATTCATTCGGAGGATGCTTCCTACGCTTCTTCCCAATTCTTCTTTTTACCTTTTTGTCAACTGATTACATCTGGACCAGATTTCGAGACTTGATCTTGATATGTACCTCATACAAATTGCATTAATATCATTCACTTTATGATTGTTTTCATTCGGTCTTTTTAAGCGTGATAGGACTTGAACAATTTATACAACAGTTCAATCACAAACTAGATTGGAGTCTTGAACAGTTATACAACAGTTACACAAACGAATTTTGCACGAAATATTGAATTCATATTCGTTTTTTTTCCTTAGCACAAACAGACAAACAAAATAATGAAGAAACTCTCAACAAGCAATATCATTTGTAGAAATATATATATATATATATAAGGTTAGGCCCGCACAATCTGTGGGTTATGACTCGCAAATTTTTTTATAATTTTATTAAAAAATAAAATTAAAAATAAAATTAAAAATATATAATATTAAAGAATAAAAAAAAATTTTTGATGAATACCCGACAAGTATTTTTGACTATTTTTTGGTTGAAGGTGAGAAGAGAGACGTTATCTGTCCTTGTCATCTTTTGGGATGACTAACCTACCCCTTTTTGGGTCTTTCCTCAAGTTTTCAACCCGTCGGGCCATCTCCTTAAGAATCAAACCATCGTTCTGATCATGAGTCATCATAAATGCCATGACTATACTGCAGGATTGGGACATAGGCATCACATCAACCAACAGGTAACAAGAATTTGTCACAAGGCGAAGGAGCAATTAGCCCCTATACTTTCTTTTCCACAGCCCTTATACTTGATCTTGACATTGCTGCTGTTGTGATTACATGTTTGGTATAGTTGTTTGGAGTATAAAAATTTGAAACTTCGGGCGTCCTCCATCAGCTAAACAATTTGGAGGGTAGTTACTTTGCTGTCTAAACCTCTCTCTTTACATGACCAACATCAAAGCAAGCAGTAACGGTTGACACCGCACTTGTACAATCTTCTATTTCTTTAGACAATAATTTTTAGAGTTTGGTGATCACCAACCCATTAAAATTGACCAATATATCTTTGTTTGATTCTTTTGGTCAACGTGGCTTTGCCAACTGCAGGCGTGAGAGAGACGAGGTGCCGAGGAGAAGACATAAAATTATGGTTTTTGTTTTGTTTTGTTTTTTTAAAATTTTTTTGGGTTTTTTTTTTGTTTGTTGTTGTTGGTTGAGGGAATTGATGAAGGATTTTGAAAGAAGATGATGACACGGAAAGTTATCTTACTTGTTAGTATGCCAACTAGGAGTGGTGACTATTAACAGGGAAAACTAATTAATGGTACTAGTGATAGTATTATCCCATCATTTTTTGTTTTTTTAATAATTAATGACACAAAAATAAGTGACCTAACAAGTTCATACTTAGTTAGGTCAAGCCCGAGATAGATTTTTAGGTTATAAAGTTAAGACATAGTTTAATATCATAGAGTATAGTCGACATGGGGTCGACTCAAAGTCATTTATATTAAATGTTTAATTACATAAATAAACAGTTATGTGAAATTAGTATATATTATTCTTTTGATATTTTAAACTAATAAATATATAATTTAAATTATATAAAAATATTAATATAGCTAATATAAAAAAGATGATAATATACTTTGTAACTTTTATAACAAGTGTAAAATCAGTCGCTATGGTATCATCCATGAGTTTGACTCAACAGCCTACGAAGGCGAGTCCAGTAGAAGAGTTTTTGAAGTTAAAAAACGTTTTAAAATTATTGTCTACTGGTATAATCAAACCATAGTTGATTTGCTTGAACAATATCATTGTGTACTACAAAAATCTTGTACAATAAGGAAAGTGCAGAATGTGGATCCGGGATGATGAATCCAAACCGGAGCTTTATATTTGCAGACAATTTTAGCCCGGGAGGAGCTTCGCATGATTACTTGATTTTCACAACTCAACCTTAAAATATGGTTGATTTTACTAAAAAAACACGAAGAAAGAGATTCGGGTAAGCA
Source organism: Piper betle (assembly GCA_033002965.1). NCBI lineage: Eukaryota > Viridiplantae > Streptophyta > Magnoliopsida > Piperales > Piperaceae > Piper > Piper betle. The sequence goes on from JAURVB010012319.1 coordinate 137,309, forward strand.
CCTGCACCGACGTGAGTTGACCTTGACCCTCACCAACATTGTCTTTGTCTATATATTTCCCTGGAATTCTAAACCAATAACATGGTTGTTCTTTTTCTCATTTTCGTCGTTAAATGTTATTGAGGTTATTTTTACGACTGGTTGGGATCTTGCCACCTAAAACTATAATTGGGCGGAAGCCAAAAAGCCAATAACGTCTAAAATCAAATTAAACCAAAATCTTAGGTTAGTTTTATTTAGTTTACAGCACAACTATAGAGTATTTCCAAAGGATTGTCGTACTTTGGTTTTGGTTCGAAATGTATATATTTTGGTTCAGAAACTAAAAATCAAACTTATTTTGAAAAAATAAAAAAACACTGACAACCCCTTTTCCCTCTTTGCCTGCTCCACTGCCAAAACCATCCCTTCCAACCTTCTCTTCTCCCTCTCTAACACTGCCGGCTGCTGCAAAGTCTCCACCTCCTCCACTGCCTGACCATGCAATGCCTTGAAATCCAAAGCCTTAACCCCCAATCCTTCGGCCTCCACATGACTCTCCTTAGCATTCATCACCATAATCGACTTTTATAGTGCAAAGCCAATGGACAAATCTATCTCTGTTATCATGTTCCCGTTGTTAGAAAAATTTAACACAGCAGAGATTGGAATTTGCATACCTGATTGAAAAAGATAAACTAAAAATTATTTGCACGAAAGAACTTGTTAGTGTTGAGTCCAAGGCACGCCATAATACTTTCTTCAATACAAGATTACAGCCCTGTACTCTAGATCATTCTCTAGTAACTCACATCCAAGATAAAATAGATTATTCTCCTTGAGAGTGCAGCAATAAGGAAAGTCTTCAATTTCTTATTACACTGCATGATCAAATCAAAACTCTATTTGAAAATCATGTGTTTCTTCTAAAAACTCAATCCAAATGACCGGAGACAGAGTGAGGAATAAGGAAACTCAAAAAGTGCGTAAAAAGCCTTCCTTTTCCTGGGAAAGGATGGTTTATAAAAAGAAAACCACTGAAAAAACACAACCCAAACGAAAGGGTGCATCGACAGCCTGTGCACCAGTTTTTAGGAAATCTGGACGCTTATAGCGCCCTCGCGCTGGGTGAAAAACCCAACGCCAAGGGGCTCAAAAACAGCGCCGCAGTGATGGTTTTTAAAAACACAATTTCAACAATCCCCACTTGCTTTTAAAAACGGACAAAGAAACAACTCAAGAAAAAATGATCTCATGCAATTTTTTTAGAGTAAGTATCTTGCAATTTGAACTTACTCCTAATTTGACAAATTATATCTCAACAAATAGAAGCAGACCAAGTCTTTGAACTTCATACCTTTAAGTTAAGAATTTGCATGTCTAACAAAAAATCACAAGTATGATAAAAATTAAAGGATGTGGTGGTGTTATTACGGTCATGCACTAAGTATCTTGTTTTAATGAATGCTTTTCATTTAGAAAATTGGTCATAACTCCGTCAATAATCGATCTCATTATTACATTCATATAGTTAAAAGTTTCCAAGCATATTCTGCAAGACAGTATGCCGTCTAAATAAACCTCAACTCTTATGAAGACAATTAAGTCAACCTAATTGTAGTTTAGTTTTGATCACTGTTATCATAGAAATGGTTTATATGAATTAAATTTATATCGCTCCTCCCATCACCCATTAGCTTGTTTTATGTTGTTCAAATAGATCTTAAATCTTACGAAGACAATTACGTCAACTGATATGTAGTTTTGACCACCCTCATAATAGAAATGACTTATAAAAACGAAATTTATAGTGCTCCTCTCATCACTCATTAACTTATTTGTACCCATTGAATCCACTCATGGGATCTCTACTTGTTAGATTAGGTTGCCACTAATAGTGATTACGTATTGGCTTTAAGCCCATTTGCTTCGATGACTTTGGATTCTTGGGATAATCCTCAAAGAAAAAAATTGATCAATTATAATTTAGATAAATTTCACAAATTTTGAAATTATACCAGCTGAATTTAATTATTTTCCTTAAGATTTATGTTGTGATGTTTAATGCACTTTAACATACGAGATCTCCAAATTCTCATTATCACGATTTTCTCAATAGCATAAATTGGCTTCTCAAGAAATGGATGATTGCTTCTCCCTAAGTCCTTGCTAAATGCCAACTAATTGCATCCATTATACAATCATGCCTTCATATTAGACACATTCATCAAAATTTGATAAATTTATTTGACAAATTTATACACTACTATTCCTGCCACACAAAATACTCAAAAAGTAATTTGTGCTTCATTTTATCAATATCTTTAATTTATTAGAATCACTATACTCCCCAAGTAGTTATATAATGCTTCTATTGACGAAACTAATATTCCAACAACTATTCAAATATGAAAAACTTTCTCAAATATCCTCCAATGAGTAATTCCCCATCATTCACTTAATATAAAACTAAAATTAGATGAGTTACACTTTATTGTTTTTAAACTTAAGTCAAAGTAACTATTGTCCACAATACTGCAAATATAAATACAATCTTGCAAGATGTAATAATAATTCTAAAATTCAATATCATATTCATAAGATTAAGATTGTCTCTCATTAAGTACTCTTAAACACCTTTTAATCTTAAAAAATTGAATTTTACTACCAAATATTTATATATTATCCCGACCATAAAATAATATCACATATGAATCCTTGGACTTTATCACTATAGTCTCTATTTGAATTATAAAAGTTGCGTATATTTGATTCATTAAAATCTCAAGAATCTCACACCAATGTTTATGCTAATATAAAGAGTACATTAATGTAGTTTGCTTTTCGGTGAATAATGGCCAACGTGCTTGGCCTGCTTGATTTTTGGGGGTTTGTTGATAATGGCTTATATTAAGCCTAGTATTTAGGGAGTTTAGTGTAAACAGATGAATATAAATAAATCAGTAGTTATTGAATAAGGGACATTAAGATCCCACTAAACTCTAGTCTCTCTCAATCTTCAATCTTCAATTTTCATCGCCTACGCCTCCCAAGTTTCTTCTGTCATTAACTCTCAACTTCATCCATACTCCTTCCCTTCTCCGACTACTTTATTTCCTTTCAGGGGTGGGCGCGGATGTCCGAATTACCAAGTTCGACCGAAGTCCGAAGCATGTTCACCCAAAATTGACCGACTGAATTTGACCGAATAAAAACAAACTAAACATGGACATTTTTTGTCCGACTGAATGACCGATCGAGTGTCTGATACTTTATATCAATAATATAATGCCTTCAATATATGTGCCGATAATATTAAGTTCTATGAAAATTTCAAATCATGATATACATTAAAATTAATTATGTTTATAGATAAAATTGATATTTAATATCTAAAATAACTCAAAATGACTTACATAGAAAAAAGATAAAAATCATCCTAATATTTTGGAATTTAGAACACTTTTCAATGATCATACCAAACCACTTACTATATAATCAAAATGCACTCAATTAGTATCATAGTTTACTAAATTTTCAAAATTTAGCTCGTATACATTTCCAAGTCAAACAAAAGATAATCAATGTGTAGAAGTTTTAAATTAATCTTTGACATCAAAATGTAATCAAATATTACATATATTTTAAAGACAAAATATTTTATTAATTGATTTTGCATCCAATGCAGCTCACCTACATGAAAAAATATATAAAACTGTTAATTACTTGTAGAAATATTTTACAAATATTAGAAAAGTAGAAAGTAAATATAACATTCTCACATGTTCATTATAGACACAATCATAAATATTTTCTCATTATTCAATATTTATTGTTCCAAATAAATTTGATGATGAACTTATTTGTTTCTCTATAAATAAAAAATATAGTAGCAAGAGAAATATATATGTTAAAAAATATATCAAAAATAAAAATGCATATGCATAAAATATGAATTACTTTCATATTCATTCTTCAACAAATTTTGGGCATATATTAAAGCTTCAAATGTTTTTGGATTTAAACTATTTCTAGTTGAGCTAACTATTTATTCTCCAATACTAAATGTCGGTTTGAAGAAGATAGTTGATATAGGAATGACTAAAATATCTTCATCATTTTTTTCTAAAATAGGATATTTTACTATATTCAATCTCCACTATGATAATATATCAAATTGCTCATTTACTCCATCTACAAAAGAAATAATTGGTTCATCTAAATAATTCTTCGAATCAGTTCGTATTGGCTCTTTTATGAACATTTCAAAATCAACCTTAATCTTTCGATTCTCCTACTTAAGCCTCAAATAGGATGAATAATTAATGAACTTTTAATTCCATATAGAAGGCTTGATTTAACACACATCAAGCCATGATTTCACATTAATCTTATTTTTTAAACTTTCTAATTGTAATATAATATTTTTTTTATTCAAATATTTTTTTAAAAGAAATTTTTAATTTTTATGCTAATTGACATGAGAGAAACTAAGAAAAATATAAAGGATAATGATTATATAAATGAGATATATAGCTGTTTGTGAGAAAAAAATATTTATATTGAAAAAAATAATTAGATAATAAAATAAATATTAGATGAAAATAATTTCCTATATTGACCAAATTTTGACCGTGTCCGACTGTAGCCAACTTAACCCAAAAATTTTAACCGTAGACGACCAACTTTTTGTCCGAGGTTAAGTAGACGGACTTAGATAATGCCTTGCCCAATGTCTGACCAACCGACGCCCACCCCTGATCCCTACTACCGTTGCCAGGCGCATATCATTTTGTTTACAAAGGTATGGTTTGATTAGCCACGGGAATTAAAAGGATTTAAGTGATTTAGTTAACTAAATAGGTATGGTTACACAAAAAACCGATGTACATGGATTAAGGTGGTAAGGTTAAGCTTAATTAACCATGCATGGTTACATTAACAATACTTGTGGTTTAGTTAACCATAATAATGGCTTTTAATAATGATGTGATGGTTGTCTGCAACTACATTTTTTTTATTTTCATCAATTTTTGAAAGGTTGAACTCAACAATCCGTTACTTCATTGAACTTTCATTTAATGATATTAATAGTAGTAATAGTAATAATAATAATAATATTAGTAATGGTAATAATAATAATAATAATAATAGTAATAGTAGTAGTAGTAATAATAATAATAATAATAATAATAATAATAATAATAATATCGAGGCCTAGCTAGGGTAGTTTTCTTTATTATAGTCTTTTTATGCCTTATGTTAGGCATTTAAGAATTATTTTAAAAAGGATATTTTTAATATTTCATAACTAAATCCTCTTTTCTTGGACACCATTTAAGAATTATTTTAAAAAGGCATCTATGATTAGATCTAGATATTTGATCTTGTTTATAGATAAAAGATTAAATTTATCATGGGATAGAATAACATTTGTTTATCTCTTTAGGGTTATTTACATGTGAGATAAAGATATACTCATATGTCTTAAGTAATTATTAAAGGAAAAAATTAAAGTATCATTTTGTATATACAATTTCACAGAAATATAGAAGTTGGGTGTAAGTGATAAAGTTATTGTTAATCAACAGATTTTCACGAATAATTAATTCTCGTGGTGAATGATTTAAATGTGTAATTCATAGATAGAAGTTATAACTTAAATCATATAGAACATTAGGTAAAATTGAAAATCTTAAGTTTATCGTCTTGGAGTTAATATTTAAGTTTAATATTGCATGTGAAATTAGTTGAGTCTTAGTCCGTAATTTAATCACTCTTTGAATTTATTTTCATTTACGTGTAATTAATTAAATTAGTTTTTATAATTAAGAACTTCTAATACTAATTCCTCGTGGGATGATACTTTATTATAACTTTTATTACTTAATTCGGTACGTACACTTGCGTTATAATATTCACATCAAGTTTTTGGTGTCATTGTCGGAGAATTAAACAAGAAATTGATTTTATTGAAATTAGTTTGATTGGATTGCTTAAAATTTTCTCAACCCTTTCTAAGTTTTAATTTTTGTATCTTTACTATTTAATCAAGTATTGCTTAATACATGCAAGGAGAAGGTACCCAGGTTCTAGAGCCATATAATCCAGAGATTGAGATAACTTGTCGGCGACTATGCTAAGAAGTTAGAGTTCGGAGAGCAATGGAAGCGAAGCTTGAGAATTGTCTCCCGAGCTAGGAGCAATTCATCCACCTCAACATCAGCTGCAAGTTTGGGTGTGATTAAAGTCTTAGGAGGTGTAATGTCATATACTACTTGCCAGTTGAGGAGTTAGGATTGGAGTTGTGCCAATATTCTGCCGAAGACACACTATCTTACGCAGGTGGTAGGTCGCTCACCGGCAAAGCATCAGAGTTAATTCTCCAAGGAACGAGTTCACCACCTCAGATTGAACAAAGAAGACCAACAATAAAATCCATTGAAACAGCTTCCCAAATTTTGTTCGGTATTGGCAATGGCTGCAGTAAGCTGGAGGGCTTTAAATTGCCTGTCTTCATTGTTTGACAAACCTTGCATTGCTAGACTGTAACACCCCGTTTCGGCTCACCCGTGAACCGACCCGGAAATGTCACCGGCGACCGAACCGTTCGCTAATCTACTGGGTTCGGTTAAGCCGTCCAGGATCTACTCTCGGCATTTTAAGATGGAAATGCAAACATGAGATGCATGAATGGGAACAATTGGGTTCTAACGCAGTCCTACATGCATGCTATGATGTACAAGCAAAGACAAAACAAAACAATAAATAAGAAACCAAAATAAAATATATACTATTTTATAACAAATACGAGTAACACATACTAATCTACCATGACATTCAACCATTATCTCATTCATTTTTACCCGAGCCGAGTCTGAACTCCAAGACTCACTACTCATTCATATTTATCTGTTCATTTCATATCAAGTAATTCATCCAAACAAACACATCATAATAATCATTCACATAGCAATAAACACACCATCATTATACATTACACGCGGCAGGTACATGTGTGCGCGGTTCCGTGCTGCTCCTCCGCAGTCCCGACAGCTTTCATCGCTCGCATTCCTCACCTACATATATATAGAAAAACCGTCAGTAACGAGTGTTACCGGCCCGGAAAATAACTAATATCAATCTGGCACAGGAGAGCAAACTCTCCTGTTGAATCAAAACCGTATACTTCCTCAAGAACTCTCATCAGGGCACATACGGGAGCCGTCGCCGTCGGCCGTCGCCTCGGGTCGACAGCGTCCCCCTTTCTTTCTCATTCTCATACCTTGGCCATTTCTCTATCGCTTCTCGCATCAAATTTCATTCCTTACCGCCCTCTGCACCTTCCATATTACTCCTGGCCTTGAGCACAAAGGCCGAGCACTCTCAGGCAGTCGCCTTCAGTACCCTTTGAAACCACAAGTCTAGACATGCGCTGCAATGCAGTACCCGTAAACCTCCACACTTCTCCGGGTTTGAGGAACTCAAAGGTGGAGTTGTCCGGATCCTTCGGGAACGAAGTGGGTTCTCCCCAGCTCCAGAGCCCGCTCTTCCGGGCACACGCCCTATCTGAAGACGTGGCCGCAAGTAACCCTCATTCCATCTCTCACCGAAAACGCGAAAACTATATATATATAGGCCTGGGTTGGGATTTATACAATAGGCCCGAAGGCAACTTGAGCTGGATCTGAAGTTCGAAAACAAACTCGAGGGATCTCATCCTCGAGGGTTATTAATCCGAAAAAAGAACCATTGGCTAAATGGCCCGAGTTAAGTGGGATCCGATAAAACGCCACTTAACTCGTCCTGCACATGATAAATCAAATATACAATAGAGTAGCGTAAAACAGAGAACGAGTCCTAAACGGACCTGGTAGAAGCTCCAAACGGGTCCACGCGCCTAGGCGGCGAGCTCCTACACCGTACCTACACAATCAAGCTAAAAACTAACGCCCGCATGATGAATCACACATCCTATAGCATGCACACACAATCAACACAATCACGCATCAATCAACACACATCAACTTATATCAATTCTAGCAAGTCTACTTAAGTTAGTTTGCATTAGATCATGATTATTACTTAATAACCCTAATTAGTTTCATAACTTCTATTTTTAACACCACACAATTCAATAAATTTCATATTTTATTCTAAATCAAATCTACATTTATATATATTATTATAACACACAATTCATCAATCCTAGCATGCAATTCTAATAATCAATACTTTCAAATAATTAAGTTAAAATAAATTATACCTCGCGTCGTCGAAAATCGGCGACGGCTAGGGTTTCCGTTTCGTGGCTCGAAACTCGAATGCGGCACCTAGCGGCGTCCGAAGTCCGATCAGATTGGACCGGGTGCGTTCGGCGGATGATCCGGCGAATTTCCCACGAATCCAATTTCCGGCGGTTCCGGCGGTTTTCCGGCGAGTGTCGGCGGTTTTCCGGCGGATTCCGACGGTTTTCCGGCGATGATTTGGGACGGGGCAATCAGGGGTCTATCGGCACCAGCTCGACGAGCTTGGTCCGATGGTGGTGTCAAACAAGGTAACCGAGGCGGCGATGGCCGTCGGCGGCGGCGTCGAATGGGCGGCGGCGGCGTTCTCCGATCGGGGCTCCGGCCGGCCTCGACGACGGTCGGGATGGTGGGGGAAACGTCGGCGACGGCGAGGGGTGGTCGTCGGGGTCACAGCGGCGGCGGAGCGGCACGGACGGCGGCGAATCGACGTGGTCGGCGTCGCGGCTTGTGGGGCGATTCCGGCGTCGTGGCGGCGCGACGGTGGCCGGGGTTGGTCGGGGCGGCACGGCGACGACACGGCGGGGCGGGGCGGCGTCGATCGGCGGCAGCACGGCGTCGGCAGCGGCGGCGGCAGCAACGAGAATGAGGGGCGGCGAGGGTTTGGGTGAGAATGGTCGGAGGAAGAAGAAGTAGCGTGCGATGGCATTTTTGTAAATTAAACTTGACTCGACTCCGACTCGAGTCAATAATAATAACTATCTCCTAATAAATCCTAAAAAATCCAAAAAATTGGGAAAAATCCCGTAAAATCAAACGAACACAGCATCATCCAAATGATATGCTCTATAACTAATAACCCACCCAAACTCACCTATATCGCGTCCTAATTCGTCATTCGGCCCTAAAAATATTCTACGATCAAATAAAAATAACAATCAATACTGCATACCTTCACATACTTGATAACCCATTTTTCATCATCTTTCAGGCGTTATCATCGTACATTTGAGCATACATGACCCTCATCGCTCATAACTCACAGCTGGCCTCAACTCAGCTCGCGGTCCATGAAGCTGACTCGACTCGAACCGACGGTTGAACAGACTGGTTCACTCCCGTAAAACTCTGACTCGAGTCACGGGTTTTACATAGACATAGTCCCTTACAAACAGGCGCTGATCCGACCAATAGAAATCACATATAATCTTAGGGGAGAAGGTAAATTATGTAACGTCATTACATTAAGAAGCGGCAAGGAATTAGAAAATCCTCACAATCAAAAGACGCTACTTTCGATGGCTAATCAAGGAGGTTGAACGAGATGAAGAAAACAAGGATGGATGAGTAGAAGCCCTACCACCTAAAGATTCATTTGATCGACATAACTACTCCTCAAGAGTTCTATATCCTCAAAGACTACATAAAAGTAAAAAAGATAACAAATTTCACCAATTTTTAGATGTGTTTAAGAAGCTTTCTATAAATATATTTTTCCACACATAAAAAAATAACTCGTGAGTATTTTTAAGCCAAAATCATATCATACAATGTGCTTAACAAATATAAAATCTTTGATCACCATTTTGAATAAAATATTTTCAATTAATATACTTCTTAGAAAAAAGCCATAAAAGAAATAAAATTTCTCCCAAATAATTGGAATTATCAAACTCAAAATCATATAATCATGCACTTATTGACTTGAATCATAAAAAATTGTTGATTAAAGAATAAAATAATTTAATACAACCCATAAAAACAAAGTTACAAACCTCATTGAAGAAGACAAAATAAAAATTAACAACATTAAAGAATTTGTTAGTGTCAGATCCAAGGCATGTTGTAGCCTTTTCTTGGATTCAAGATTACTATCGTGTATATTCGAGTATTCTTTGGTCACTTGCATCTAACATATATTAAATTCTTCATCCTTGAGAGTGCAATAACAAGGAGAGAGTTTGGAAGAGAGACTCAAAAAGCATGTAAAAAACCATTATTTTAGCGAAAAATAATGGTTCATAAAGAGAAATCACAAAAATACACAACCCAAACAAAAAGGTGAGTCACTGGCATCCGAGCGCTCGTGTTTGGAAAATCCAGGTGAAAAACCGAGCGGCACAGTGTTGGCTTTTAAAAACAAAATGCAAACGCCCACTTGAATACTATTATTTATTTAAATACTCAACACCCAGCCGCACGGTGTTGGCATTTATTATTTGACTGGACTCAAAACTATTTATTTAAATACTCGAGTTTGAGCTCAAACCCAAATATCACGAGTTAAGTTTGAGTAAGGAAGTGTTCAGGTCGATTTAACTTGATTATAATTCAAACTCGACTTGCAACTCAACTCAAACACAACTCAATAGTATTATATACTATAAAAATTAGTTCATTAATATATAATATCAAATTTAATACATTCATTTTGGTTTCAATTATTGTAAATTTATTTTATTTTATTTGCATAATCATAATCATACATTAACACATTAGTATCAGCTCAAACCGATACTAAATTTCTCCTTGATAACCTTTATAAACTTGCTAACAGTTAATACAAAAAGTTAGGTTTGTTGTAACGGGCTTGAGAAATGTAATGGGCCTTGCCTAAAAAAGGCTACTAACTAATTAATATTTTCTCCTGTTTTATGAAATATAAGGAATGTTGCACGCCTGTACCATGGTTCAATGGGTTTTTAAATAAAAAATATTTATTATGGGTAGAAAGAGACTTGAGAAATTGATGTCATTGTTAGCCCCCAGCGTTAGGGGATTATAATATTAACTAGTAGGAAATTGCAGAAAAGAAATGAACTTCGTCCGTTGGACAAAATGCATCAATACTATAATAAAATATTCTTTTTAAACAAGAACCAACCCATGATGATGTTGTCTTTGTAAAAGGGTTACAATTATCTAATTAATGTACTATTTGAAACGAAGGAAACAAATAAGCTGCATGGTTCGTCAATATATTGGTTTCTTTAAAAAAAACCAATATAAGGCGCTGGTTGTCTTGTTGTTTATGTTGCTATAGACTTCCATTTCAGTTTGATTGTTTTTTTTATATTAAATTTTGATTAGTTAAAACTCCTACTTTTGATTAGAAGTCATTATTGAATTCTTTTTTTGTTAATAAGGGTAGATATATATCTATTTTTCTTTTATTGAATTTAATTGCTGGTTGAGAGTTGTAAAGTTGTCCTGTGAATTTCATTGCATTGGTTTGCTAATAATTAGGAGTAAACGAGTAATTTCGTTGAAGTGGATAAAGCCCAAGTATCTGACATGAAGCAATCCAATGTAAGTAAAAATTGATGGTTTGATTCGGTTTCTTTTTTGTTTTTTTTGAAATTGAGTGAAGAGGCCAAAAATCTGGTTAGTGACATAAATGAGATGAACATGCGTAAACAAAATGAACTGAACTTTCATTGCTTATTACACTATTTCGATGAGCCATTTTTTCCTACTTAATGATGGTTCTACAATAAACAATAGTAGCACTATCAAACATAACAATAAAAATATACTTTACCATCACATATACTTTTTTACGGTAAAAAATTATACCATGGAAATATTTATTTAAATTCTACCATCAAGATATTTTGACGATAAACTACATAACAAGAGTCAAAAACCATTGATGCTATTTTTTACTGTTAAAACAGAGCTATGGCAACAGCCATGTCTACGTGAATGAATTGCAGCTTGCAAGGGTAGTTGATTTAACCGCTACCATCGATTTGATCTGATGGTAGATTTATAAAACTATCTCGATACACCCTGCAACACTTTGCCTACCACACGTGGGTCCGGATTGCTCGTGATTTCTATTGGCCGGATTTAGCGCCGGTTTGTAAGGGACTATGTCCGGCAATGCAAGGTCTGTCAAACAATGAAGACGGACAATTTGAAGCCCTCCGGCCTACTGCAGCCATTGCCAATACCGAACAAAATTTGGGAAGCTGTTTCAATGGATTTAATTGTTGGGCTTCTTTGTTCAATCCGAGGTGGTGAACCCGCTGCTTGGAGAATTAACTCCGATGCTTTGCCGGTGAGCGACCTACCACCCGGGTAAGATGGCTGTCTTCGGCAGAATATTGGCACAAAACCAGTCCTAACTCCTCAACTGGGTCAGTCCTTTTCAAGTAGTATATGGCATTACACCTCTCAGACTTTTATCATACCCAAACTTGCAGCTAATGTTGAGGTGGATGAATAGCTCCTAGCCCGGGAGACAATTCTCAAGCTCCACAAAGAAAACTTGGAGCAAGCTCAAAACAGGATGAAGCAAAGAGCCGACATATCACGAGCAGATCGTGAATTCCAGGTGGGTGAGGAAATATTCCTTCGCTTACAACCTTATCGTCAAAGTTTGGTTCAATTTCCTCATAACACGAAGATGGCACCAAGGTTTTATGGCCCATACAAGGTGGTTGCTCGAGTTCGGCCAGTTGCTTATACTCTGGAATTACCTGAGGGAAGTAGAAGCCGACTAAAGCGGGGTCTGAAGGAAACCGACGTACACCTAGCAAGCTTGCCCATTCCCACTGCAAATGATAGATGGAACCCACACCCCCAGAGCATTTTGGAGGAACGCATTAATTCATCGGGTAGACGATCATTTAGAAAAGTGCTGGTTCATTGGGATGGAGCACCCGAGGAAGAAGCCACTTCGATGCCAGTCTACAAGTTCTTAAGCTTGTTTCCAGACATTAGCCTTGTGGGCAAGGCTAAAAGTGTCGGGGCAGAATGATACGTGCATGGCTTATGGAGTTGGACGTGGTGCATGTTGCATGGAAGCAACCAAAGTCTATGCGTTATTGTACTGGCGATCAGTAGCAAAAGGTCTGCTTCTTTTCTTCTTTTTTTTTTACAATGCAAGAGTTAAAATTGTTAACTGTCTATTCTCATCTCTTGCCAAAATTTTTACCCAAATCAAGTTGTGACATGGTCAAACAACAACTCCTCTTTATTCGATACATTTTGTTAGTCTATAAATATAATATAAAATGAAATGAAACTTTCGTGGGAAAATTTCCCTATCAATTATCACAATTGCATCAGCGGACAATAGTGTCCAAGTTTATGAAATAAAGTTTGACCGACCCAAACTGTATGATCCCTAGATCAAAGTTTGACCGACGCATGCTGTACTCATATATATATCTTGAATAATTTTCTTATTATGTGGTAGGGGGTGGAGGAGAGGAGGGGGTGTGTGTAATCGTTTGTCAGTTTCTGCGAATGTTAGTAATTGTAAACAAATTACAGTGGCTCATGAGCAGATGATATATTACTGATAGGCCAAAATTAACCACATAAGTATTCATAAAGATAATGACATTTGCTTGCATTAGTCCAAAGTGGAGACCCATCAACCAGCATTACCTACCCACTTTTTCTAATTGACTTAAATATATTGTATTAACTACTAGAGACTTAAATCCAAAATTTTGTGATGCATCAATATAATTTTAGGAATTTTCAGAATTTATCTAAGTAACTCAGTCTGACATCTCTGGAAAGTCATGAGAAAAAAAATAATGCAAAAAGGGGAAAATTTGTCAGTGGAGGTAACCCGGGAGAGGGAGCTGGTAAAGCCCAAAACAAAGTATTGGAGGGAGCAGACGATATTGAACTGTTTGTAAAAAAAAAAAGGGAATTTAGTTGATCTTTTCAAGACTATTTTTTGAATTGTAAAGTATGAATAGAGCAGAATTTACATCCGCCAACAACGGATGCACATGGCAATCTATGCTGTATCCTTCCATACTCTTCCCAACATATAGACCCTCATTTAATAATAATGGGATATATTGATTTGATTTATTTTTATCTGTCTTTGTTGTATTTTGATTTGTTCAATCTACTACTTTCATCATCGTGCAAATTTTAATTTTTCTTTATTAATAAAAAGAGATGACGTAGTTTCACATAAAATGGTGTATAATATATGTGGTTATTTTGTGTGGGGGTATCGTTACCAAAAGCAAAAAGCGATTGCTCTATGTATGTGAAGTTTCCAAATTACATGCAAGTTTCTAAAAGCGCTTATCTTTACTTTTGATTTCTGAGAGGAATTGGAGCTGTTACAGGAAGCTTGTAACAGCCAACGTCAATGGAAGAATACTTCCCCAAAATCATGTATGAACGGTAGATAAACTGCATTAATATGTGATTACCAACAAGAAAGACAAGTACAAACTAAAGAAGACGAAATTGATCGGCTATGAAACAGAAAATTATGTTGCAACAATAAGAGAAAGAACAGAAACTAATGTCTTCTCCAAGTACTTATATAATTCTGACGTCACAATTTCATAAAGGTCATTTTTCTTTTAAATTTCATATTGAGATGTCGAAAGGTGAGCCAAACCCTTGGAGCGGTCAAGAAGATGCATGCGGTACTAGCCCGAACTAGAAGTATGGATCTCCAACGTTCTAACAAGTGCCTCAATATCAAGCATTGTATGATCTGGGGAGGGCCGCAGGAAGCTGTGCCACTGTCTTTGCTGTCTTCTGACTGGGATGGAAATACGGAGACGAAGCTCCGGGAGTGGTGGTGTTTCACTTTCACCATGGCGCCGTCGCCCGGGCACGGACGTCGATGTAGATTGATAGCTAGGTGATTGCACGTCCACGTCTTCTGCCGATGGCCCGATAAGAAGGACAACAAACCGACAACGACGAACTGCTGCAACATAGTGGAGAATCGCGGGGAACAGCTTGAAGGTAACAAGAAAGAGAAATGTGGAGACGGAAACTGCAAACGGCACCCAACGCAGGCTATGGGAGATGGAGCTGGTTATCAGCAAAACCACCGCGACCGTAGTGAAGAACGCCGCTAGGCGTATAAAAAGGCGGGCCAGAGGGAGGCGGAGCTGTCGGTGGAGTTCCAAGTGCAGAGCAGAGGAGGCTAGGGAGAGGACGATGGCAAGGAGGGAGACGTCGGAGGAGGAGTTGGTGGGAATTAGTGCTGCCATCTTCTCGGGCTTTGATGAGGGCAGCCAAGGCAGAGAAGGTGACGGCTAAGATGAACTCTCCAACACGTCGAAGCTCGGAGGCTGTCTCTGCTGAGTCGGGCATGGGGCGATGATGATGCGGGAGAAGACGGAAGGGAAGCATCGGCTCTAATCCCAGTCCGCTGCTCTTAACTAACTATTACTAGCTTTCACCTGTTTGCGCTTGTGTCTTGGGTATAAATAATAGTGGAATCCGTGAAGATTTGCTGGTTTGCAGCGTTTGCATACGTAGGATGCTTCCTACGGCTTCTTGTGTCTTTTTTGTCAATCGGATTCCATTTTGACCAAATTTTGGAGACGTGATCTTGATCGTCCGATCAAGATTAGTCAATCACACCCTGAGGTTCTTCCTAAGTATTAAAGATGGACGTCCAAGCTTGAGTTCCCACCTTCGTTTGACTCATTAGTGTGTAACATGACGTTATCTGTGTCGGTCTATTAACTCTCAGCAAACGTTTATCCATTCCACCTGCCACATTTTCGCATGTCACATCATGGATTGCCGCCAATGGCTCATGCTCTCTCATGGATCGAAAGGTTAACTCGACAATCCGTTACTTCATTGAACCTTCATTTAATGACATTAATAATATTAGTAGTAATAACAATAATAATAGTAATAATAATAATAATAGTAATAATAATTCGAGGTCTAGATAGGGTAGGTTTATTTATTATAGCCTTTTTTATACCTCATATTAGGCATTTAAGAATTATTTTAAAAAGGATAATTTTAATATTTCATAATTAACCCTCTTTTCTTGAACCCCATTTATTCAAATAATTCACTAAGGGAGGGATCACAATTAAAGATGTAGATTTCATAATTCCGTGAGGTAGATTTGTGAGCGGGATGTCGCCTTACAAATCAATCGTCCAAACATAATTCTTACAAATAAATGGAATCAATTATTCGTAAAATAGAACGTCTTATGCAATTTCTTTCCCAATAATAATTCAAAAAAATATTCTAAACAATCTAAATCTATTCAAGGAATTGAGATCCCTTGTACATTGAAAATAAAACGCTTGCTGCTGCTTGGAGCAGGTACGCGTAGGCCTGTGCATTAAATCGTGGGAATGAGATATTTGTCCATATCAGCGCGCCAGTTTAACTTCCCAGTCAGGTTGCTTGGATTGGGTAATTGATTGATGGATTGGTCCATTCATGAAATGTTTAGGGTTTGGATCACCTTGGTCGCTTTTCAATCGAACCATAGACCAGTCATGAGCCTAGACCAGCATGCAACCCCGGAATCCCTGATTACATCACAACATGAACGAAGAAGGTGCTTTGTTTCTTTTCGAGAGCTGAACGAAGTTTGAAGCAGAGAAGAAAGGTGAAAGTTACGAATAATGCTAAAATGGAAGCAACCAAAATCTATGCGTTATTGTACTGGCGATCAGTAGCAAAAGGTCTGCTTCTTTTCTTCTTTTTTTTACAATGCAAGAGTTAAAATTGTTAACTGTCTATTCTCATCTCTTGCCAAAATTTTTACCCAAATCAAGTTGTGACATGGTCAAACAACAACTCCTCTTTATTCTATACATTTTGTAATGTCTATAAATATAATATAAAATGAAATGAAACTTTCGTGGGAGCGGAGGGGGTGTGTGTAATCATTTGTCAGTTTCTCCGAATGTTAGTAATTGTTAACAAATTACAGTGGCTCATGAGCAGATGATATATTATTGATAGGCCAAAATTAACCAAATAAGTATTCATATAGATAATGACATTTGCTTGCATTAATCCAAAGTGGAGATCCCTCAACAAGCATTACCTACCCTCTTTTTCTAATTGACTTAAATATATTGTATTAACTACTGGAGACTTAAATCCAAAATTTTGCGATGCATCAGTATAATTTTAGGAATTTCAGAATTTATCTAAGTAACTCAGTCTGACATCTGTGGAAAGTCATGAGAAAAAAAAATAATGAAAGAAGTGGAAAATTTGTCAGTGGAGGTAACCCGGGAGAGGGAGCTGGTAAAGCCCAAGAGAAAGTATTGTAGGGAGCAGATGATATTGAACTGTTTGTAAAAAAAAAAAAAGGCTAATTTAGTTGATCTTTTCAAGACTATTTTTTGAATTGTAAAGTATGAATAGAGCAGAATTTACATCCGCCAACAACGGATGCACATGGCAATCTATGCTGTATCCTTCCATACTCTTCTCAACATATAAACCCTCATTTAATAATAATGGGATATATTGATTTGATTTATTTTTACCTGTTTTTGTTGTATTTTGATTTGTTCAATCTACTACTTTCATCATAGTGCAATTTTTAATTTTTCTTTATTAATAAAAAGAGATGACGTAGTTTCACATAAAATGGTGTATAATATATGTGGTTATTTTGTGTGGGGGTAGCAAAAAGCGATTGCTCTATGTAAGTGAAGTTTCCAAATTACATGCAAGTTTCTATAAGCGATCGCTTATCTTGTACTTTTGATTTCTGAGAGGAATTGGAGCTGTTACAGCGAAGCTTGTAACAGCCAACGTCAATGGAAGAATACTTCCCCAAAATCATATATGAACGGTAGATAAACTGCATTAATATGTGATTACCAACAAGAAAGACAAGTACAAACTAAAGAAGACGATATTGATCGGCTACGAAAAAAAGTTTTAATATATTCCAAAATGAAAACAGAAAATTATGTTGCAACAATTAGAGAAAGAATAGAAACTAATGTCTTCTCCAAGTACTTACATAATTCTGACGTCACAATTACATAATGGTCATTTTTCTTTTAAATTTCATGTTGGGATGTAGAAAGGTGAGCCTAACCCTTGGAGCGGTCAAGAAGATGCATGGGGTAATAGCCCGAACTAGAGGTATGGATCTCCAACGTTCTAACAAGTGCCTCAATATCAAGCATTGTATGATCTGTGGAGAGCCGCAGGAAGCTTTGCCACTGTCTTTGCCCTCTTCTGACCGGGATGGAAATACGGAGACGAAGCTCCGGGAGTGTTGGTGTTTCACTTTCACCATGGCGCCGTTGCCCGGGCATGGACGTCGATGTAGATTGATAGCTTGGTGATTGCACGTCCACGTCTTCTGCAGATGGCCCGATAAGAAGGACAACAAACCGACCACGACGAACTGCTGCAACATAGTGGAGAGTCGCGAGGAACAGTTTGAAGGTAACAAGAAAGAGAAATGTGGAGACGGAAACTTCAAACGGCACCCACCGCAGGCTAGGGAGATGGAGCTGGTTATCGGTAAAACCACAGAGGCCATAGTGAAGAACGCCGATAGGCGTAGAAAAAGGCGGGCCGGAAGGAGGTGGAGCTGTCGGTGGAGCTCCAAGTGCAGAGCAGAGGAGGCTAGGGAGAGGACGATGGCAAGGAGGGAGACATCGAGGAGGAGGAGTTGGTGGGAATTAGTGCTGCCATCTTCCCGGGCTTTGATGAGGGCACCCAAGGTGGAGAAGGTGACGGCTAAGATGAACTCTACGACCCGGCGAAGCTCGGAGACTGTCTCCGCCGAGTCGCGCACGGACCGATGATGCGGGAGAAGATGGAAGGGAAGCATCGGCTCTAACCCAATCCTCTACTCATTACTAGTTATTGCTTGTTTGTGCAAGTGGTCTTGAGCATAAATAAGAGTTGTCCTCTAGGGGTTCCTCGTCAGGGATGCGTGGGGAAGAGATTCTAATCCCAATCCGATCAAGATTAGACAATCACATCCTGAGTTTCTTCCTGGAAGGGTTAGATGGACGTCCAAGATTGAGTTTCCACCTTAGTTTTTTCTGAGATGGCTTCGCTTATCATGTTCATAATCGTCGTTTGTCTCATTACAGTGCAAGATGACGTCGTGCGATGTCAGTCTTTTAACTCTCAAACAAACTTTTCCCATTCCACCTGCCACATTTCGCTTGTCACATCATGAATTGCTAATGGCTCATGCTCTCTTATGGTTCGAACAAGATATATTGTTAGCAGGGATCAAACTTCTCTGCAAAGGAAGGCACCCAAGAGTCGATCTCTTTTAATTTGTAAGCTTCATTAGTTGCAAATTCGCTTCTTTTTGTTGACTTTTAAGCAAAACAATGTTCCACCGGAGCTAAAATCGAGCTAGCTTGAAGCGGCTATTGACTCTCTTGATCCGGTACTTGTGAAGATGAAGCGGCTCTTGATATACTTCTTGCTAGGGTTGTTAATTAAGCGAGCCAGCTCATGAGCATTTAGCATTCGGTTCGGCTAGACTCGAGTCAAAATTCGACATTTAAATGTTCGAGCTCGAACTCGACTCGAACTCGAATCTTACTAGCTGAACTTGAGCAAGGTTGTATTCGACTCGACTCGACTCGGTTATAAGTCGAACTCAACTCAAACTCGACTCATAACTCGACTTATAACTCTACTCGAACTCGACTCGATAAAATAATATAATAATATAGTCATTATATTATATTATATTATATTATATTATATATATATATATATATATATATATATATACAATATAATGACAAAGAAGTGAGATAGTTGAGATAGTAAATATTCAAGCTGATGACGTCAAGATTGTACTTTTTTTAAACGAGGTTGTGGGTTCAATCCATATTCAAGGTTGTATTTTTTTAAGTGAGGTACTTTTGACTTTTAAACAAGCCGGTTTTAAGCTCGAGTCAAGCTCGAACACAAAAAAGATATTCGAGTTAAACTCGAGCATGTATGTTCAAAACTCGTTCGATCTCGAATCGAGTTTGAACGAGTTTTGAACTATTCAAACCGAGTTCGAACACAAGTTGAGATCGGCTCGCTCGCTCGATTAGCACCCCTACTTCTTGCACCATGCATAATTTATATCACAAATAAATTTTAATTATACATATAAATTTTTATTAAAAGATGAGATAAACTATAATGATGTCATATCCCAAATATATATTCTAACTCACTCTAACTTTAAAGATAGATCTTAATTAGATGAAAAAATACAATAAATTAATTAGATTTTTTTTAATTTTTGTTACATTTTGATTAGTTAAATTTCTTTATTTTAATCAAAAACCTATATTGAGTTCTCCTTTTATTAATATGAGTAGAAATAGGCAAGATATTGTACCATATATGACTTATATTAAAAATAAGTTTTTATTTTTTATATATGAACTCTCATTGAATAATGAGATAGAATATAATAATCTAACATTCTAAAAATAAATTCTCATTAAAAAGAAAATTTACACACTTGATTGAAGAAGACAAAATAAAAATTATCTGCACCAAAGAACTTGGTAGTGTTGAATCCAAGACATGTTGTAATGTTTTCTTCAATACAAAATTATTGCCCTTTGCACTAGAGCATTCTCTGGTGACTTGCATCTAAAATATATTAGATTCTTCTCCTTGAGAGTGCAACAACAAGGAAAGTCTTTAATCTCTTATCACACTAGAGGATTAATTCAAAACTGCATTTGAAAATCAAGTTTTTCTTCTAAAAACTCAATCAAAATCACTTGAGACAGAGTTAGGAAGAAG
Source organism: Piper betle (assembly GCA_033002965.1). Lineage (NCBI taxonomy): Eukaryota > Viridiplantae > Streptophyta > Magnoliopsida > Piperales > Piperaceae > Piper > Piper betle. Next base: position 158,065 of record JAURVB010012319.1, read on the forward strand.
GAGACTCAAAAAGCATGTAAAAAACCTTCATTATCTCGAAAAATGATGGTTCCTAAAGAGAAATGCATGATAAAACACGAGCCAAACGAAAGGCTGAGTCGGTAGTATCCAGGAGGTAGCGTCTAGAAAATCCGGATCCATATAGTGCTAGGGCACTAGGTGAAAAACCCAGCGCCATGGTTTTTAAAAGCACAATTCCAACACCCACTTGAATCTTCAACAAGACGTTTTCCACCACCTGGGCGCGCATAGCTGGAACCCTAAACTGGCAATTTTTCTCCAAGCTCACTAAGGTGATCATTTTGGGCGGCTAAGATCTTCATGAGGTATTTATAGTACGAAAGAGATCATAAATAGGGTAGTTAATTGAAGGCGCCAATTCGTGACCATTTATTATTCAGCTCAACTCAAAACTTGACATTTAAATGTTCGAGCTCGAGCTCAACTAGAAACCCGAATTCCACGAGTTAAGTTTGAGTAAGGAAGTGTTTGATTCGACCCAACTCGATTATACCTTGAACTTGACTTGTAGCTCAACTCAAACATGGCTCGATAATATTATATACTATCAAATTTAGTAGATTAATATATAATATCAGATTTAATACATTTATTTTGGTATCAATTATTGTAAATTTTTATTTTATTTGCATAATCATAATAATGACTACACTAACCATGACTATAGCAGGAAAGACTTATTAGAAACAAGCTATTAAGATTCTTGTACACATTGCAGGAATGATAATAATGTATACCGTTTACATGTTAGGTATAATGTTTAATTCTTTGGAAATTCAGAATTGTATATACTGTCAATAAATAGTCTATAATAAATAATGTACTAGATATGAAATAAGTTTTATATGTAAACTAGAAACTTTAAAAGGTTAGCTAGTATCAGTTTAAGCTGATATACAATTATATACCAAAGCGAAATCTAATCATCTAAATGAATAGCATGGTCATAAATTTCCCAGAACTTAAACAAAGTGCCCTTATCATTAAGCTCTGATCGTAATTAGTTTGTCCCTGGCTAGTAGTCTGAGATTACACATTAGTATCAGCTCAAACCGATACTAAAATTCTCCTCGATAACCTTTATAAACTTGTTAACAGTTAATACAAAAAGAGTTTGGTTTGTTGTAACGGGCTTAAGAAATGTAATGGGCCTTGCCTAAAAAAGCTACTAACTGATTAATATTTTCTACTTTATGTTTTCTTGTTTTATGAAATATAAGGAATGTTCGAGATAGGGGTGCTAGCGAGTTGGGCTCGAATACACTTAAACTATTTAATTTTTGACGAGTTCGAAACCGGCTCGATTATAAAGTCAAAAGTAATGCCACAACCTCCAAGTTTTGGACTTGAATACCAACCATCTAAGCTATCTCACTATGTTATAATCATATTATATATAAATAAATACAACTAGTTACAATTAAACTTATTAGTGTATATATATATAATATAAAAATTATTTTATTATATTATTTTATTAAGTCGAATTCGAGTTGAGTTTGAGTTATAACTGAGTCAAGTTGAGTCGTACACTACCTTGCTCAAACTCGACTCGAAGGATTTGAGTTCTAGTTAGAGTATTTCAATGTCGAGTTTCGAATCGAATCAAGTTGAGCCGAATGCCAAATAAGTTTAATGACCTTAGTTGTAAATCTCTACCATGGTTCAATGAGTTTTAAATAAAAAATATTTATTATGGGTAGAAAGAGACTTGAGAAATTGACGTCATTGTTAGCCCTATGCGTTAGGTGATTATAATATTAACAAGTAGGAAATTGCACAAAAGAACTGAACTTCGTCCGTTGGACAAAATGAAACAATACTATAATAAAATATTCTTTTTAAACAAGAACCAACACATAAATAAAATATTCTCCTCAAAATATTACGGGGCTTGCCTACTCCAACTGATAGTTTACAGCCGTTCTCCATGGGGCCTGAACGGGCTCATACCACCAAAGCAGCAGCCACGTGGACACAAATAATGCCGGAAAGCCACCTCATCCTGCCGATCATAAGCAAATGACAGCAGAAAACAGTGGTGGACAGCATTGGCAACAGCTGTTTTTGATTGAATTTTAATTGATTAAAACTCCCACTTTTAATTTGAAGCCAATTTTGAATTCTTTTTTTTATTAATAAGATTGGATATATATATATATATATATTTCTTTTATTGAATTTAATTGCTGCCTCAGAGTTGTAAAGTTGTTCCTGTGAATTTCTTTGCATTGGTTTGCTAACAATTAGGAGTAAACGAGTAATTTCGTTAAAGTGGATAAAGCCAAAGTATCTGACATGAAGCAATACAACGGAAGTAAAAATTGATGGTTTGATTCGGTTTCTTTTTTAAAAAAATATTGAGCGAAGAGGCCAAAAATCTGGTTAGTGACATAAATGAGATGAACATGCGTAAACAAAATGAACTGAACTTTCATTGCTTACTACACTTTTTCGATGAGCCATTTTTCCCTACTTAATAATGGTTTTACAATAAACAATTGTAGCGCTATCAAACATAACAATAAAAATATACTTTACCATCAACCTATACTTTTTATGGTAAAAATTTATACCATGGAAATATTTATTTAATTATTACCATCAAGATATTTTGACGGTAAACTAAATAACAAGAGTCAAAAACCATTGATGCTATGTTTAACTGTCAAAGCAGAGCTGTGGCATCAGCCACGTCTAAATGAATGAATTGCAGCTTGCAAGGGCAGTTGATTTAACCACCACCATCGATTTGATTTGATGGTAGATTATAAAAGTATCTCGATACACCCTGCAACACTTTGCCCTACCAATCTCGATCACAAATCTCGAACTTGCCCCCCTTAATGATGACAATAACCCTGCGATGATCATATGCGCTCGACCCCTTGGTGGGTTTTTGGGTTTTAAAGAGTTTGGCTCAAATGTTGGAGACGAGGTCGGTATTTAAGCTAATGGGTTCCTTACGGTCTTCGCAAAACAAGAGGAATATTATTTTCTACCTATCTATCCGAGGAAGGAACTATCGGCTTTGGTTATGGCTGTAGAGAAGTGGCGACCCTACCTCATGGGTGCCCACTTTGAGGTAAAAACAGATCAGCAGGACTCAAGGGGCTACTTGAGCAAAAGGTGGGACGCCCATGCAACAACGTTGGGTCTCCAAACTAATGAGTTTTTATTTTGCCGTGCAATACAACAGTGGTTCTACCAATACTGCAGCATACACACTGTCCCGTATCAACTCTACACAAACCATCATTCCTACATGGTATACCCGTCTGCAGGAATCATACAAAACCAGTCCTCACCTTAAAGCCTTGGTGCAACATTTCATGATACAAGTTAGATCCTCTCTATTAGACCTTAAAAGATGGCATGCTATTTTTCAAAACCTGGTTGGTCTTATCTTCAGTTCACCGGAGAGAGGATATAACGGCAGCGTTCCATGATGGAGCCAAGGGAAGTCATTTTGGTTCTTAGACAGCGTGGGTCCGGATTGCTCGTGATTTCTATTGGCCGGATCAGCGCCAGTTTGTAAGGGACTATGTCCCTCAATGCAAGGTCGGCCAAACAATGAAGACGGACAGTTCGCCGCCCTCCGGCCTACTGCAGCCATTTCAATGGATTTTATTGATGGGCTTCCTTGTTCAATCCGAGGTGTTGAACTGCTGCTTGGAGAATTACCTCCGATGCTTTGCCGCTGAGGACGGGTAAGATGGCTGTCTTCGGCAGAATATCACTGCAGAATATAACGGGATGAAACAAAGAGCCGACATATCACGAGCAGATCGTGAATTCAGGTGGTTGAGGAAATATTGCCTCGCTTACAGTCTTATCGTCAAAGTTCGGTTCAATTTCGTCATAACACGAAGATGGCACCAAGGTTTTATGGCCTATACAAGGTTGTTGTTCGAGTTGGGCCATTTGCTTATACTCTGGAATTAACTGAGGGAGGTAGAATCCACCCTATATGTCATGTTTCCCAACTAAAGCGGGTTCTGAAGCAAACCGACGTATACCTAGCAAGCTTGCCCATTCCCACTGCAAATGATAGATGGAACCCATACCCCAAGAGCATTTTGAAGGAGCGCATTAATTCATCAGGTAGACGATCATTTAGAGAAGTGTTGGTTCATTGGCATGGAGCACCCGAGGCAGAAGCCACCTGGATGCCAGTCTACAAGTTTTCAAGATTGTTTCGAGGCATTAGCCTTGTGGGCAATGCTAAAAGTGCCGGGGAGAATGATACGTGCATGGCTAATGGAGTTGGACGTGGTGCAGGTTGCATGGAAAGTGATGATTCTTTGGACGTTGCTCGTTCAACTCAACGGCTAAATAATGCATAACTGTAGGAGTTTAGTTTGCTTCAGTTAATAATGGCCAAGGTGCCTTTTCCTTTAAATAATGAACAACGTGCCATTTCCTTTAAATAATGGCAATGTGCTTGGCCTGCTTGATTGTAGGAGTTTGTTGATAATGGCTTATATGTAGCCTATTATTTAGGAAGTTTGGTGTAAACTGATGTATATAAAAAAATCAGTAGCGATAGAATATGGGACGTTAAGATCCCACTAAACTCTAATCTCTCTAATCTTCAATCTTCAATCTTCAATTTTCATCTCCTACGCCTCCCAAGTTTCTTCTTTGTCATTAACTCTCAACTTCATCCGTACTCCTTCCCTTCTCCTACTACTTTATTTCCTACTACCACTGCCAGGCGCGTATCATTTTGTTAACAAAGGTATGGTTTGATTAGTCACAGGAATTAAAGGGATTAAAATGGTTTAGTTAACTAATTAGGTATGGTTACACAAAAAACCTATGTACATGGATTAAGGTGGTAAGGTTAAGCTTAATTAACCATGCATGGTTACATTAACAATACTTGTGGTTTAGTTAACCATAATATTGGCTTTTAATAATGATGTGATGGTTGTCTGCTGCATCATTTTTTTCATTTTGATCAATTTTTGAAAGGTTGAACTCTACACTCCGTTACTTCATTGAACGTTCATTTAATGATATTAATAATAATTATAGTAATAATAATAGCAATAGTAATATAATATTAATAGTAATAATAATAATAATAAGAATATCAAGGTCTGGCTATGGGAGTTTTCTTTATTATAGCGTTTTTTAAGCCTTATGTTAGACATTTAAGAATTATTTTAAAAGGATATTTTTAATAATTCATAATTAACGCTCTTTTCTAGGACCCCATTTATACAAATAATTCACTAAGGGAGGGATCACAATTAAAGATGTAGATTTCATAATTCCGTGAGGTAGATTTGTGAGCGAGATGTCACCTTACAAATCAACAGTCCAAAGATAATTCTTACAAATAAAAGGAATCAATTATTCATAAAATAGAGCGTCTTATGCATTTTCTTTCCCAATAATAATTGAAAAAACTATTCCAAAAAATCTAAATCTATTAAAGGAGTTCAGATCCCCACGGTAGCCTCTCATATATTATGGCATGAACCTTTTATGGTGGACATCCGTGCTCCTTTCTTCTACATTTATCAATATGTCGACAAAAAAATCAAGAACATCTAAAAAATTAGTCCATATTGCATTAACGTTGCGAATTTGCATACAGCTTTCTTTCGTAAAAAGACATTTGCTTTTTACATTGAAAATAAAACGCCTGCTGCTGCTTGGAGCAGGTTGCGAAGCAGTAGGTGGTCCGCGTGGGTGTGCATTAAAACGTGGGAACAAGACATTTGTTCATATCCGCGCGCCAGTTTAACTTCCCAATCAGGTTGCTTGGATTGGGCAATTGATTGATGGATTGGTCCATTCATCTATAATGGCATGAACGTTATTGTACTGGCGATCAGTAGCAAGAGGTCAAGCACAACCCACTTTTTCTAATTGACTTAAATATATTGTATTAACTACTAGAGACTTAAATCCAAAATTTTGTGTTGCTTTAGTATGATTTTAGGAATTTTCAGAATTTATTGAAGTAAGTCAGTCTGACATCTCCCGAAAGTCATGAGAAAAAAATAATGAAAAAAGAGGAAAATTTGTCAGTGGAGGTAACCCCGGGAGAGGGAGCCGGTGAACCCCAAGAGAAAGTATTGGAGGGAGCAGATGATATTGATCTGTCTTTAAACAAAAAAAGAGAATTTAGTTGATCATTTCAAGACTATTTGTTTGAATTGCAAAGTATGCATAGAGCAGAATTTACATCCCCCAACAACGGATGCACATGGTCATTGCTCTATGTATGTGAAGTTTCCAAATTACATGCAAGTTTCTAAAAGCGATCGCTCATCTGTACTTTTGATTTCTGAGAGGAATTGGAGCTGTTACAGGAAGCTTGTAACAGCCAACGTCAATGGAAGAACACCTCCCCAAGATCATATATGAACGGTAGATAAACTGCATTAATATGTGATTACCAATATGAAAGACAAGTATTAAGTAAAGAAGACGATATTGATCGGCTATGAAAAGACCGTCTTAATATATTCCAATATGAAAACAGAAAATTATATAGTAACAATTAGAGAAAGAACAGAAACAAATGTCATCTCCAAGTACTTACATATTTCTGACATCACAATTATTTAACAACAATCAAAGGTCATTTTTCTTTTAAATTTCATATTGAGACGTCGAAAGGTGAGCCTAACCCATGGAGAGGTCAAGCAGATGTATGCGGTACTAGCTCGAACTAGAAGTATGGATCTCCAACGTTCTAACAAGTGCCTCAATATCAAGCATTGTATGATCTGTGGAGGGCCGCAGGAAACTGATGCCACTGCCTTTGCCCTCTTCTGACCGGGATGGAAATACCGAAACGAAGCTCTGGGAGTGGTGGTGTTTCACTTTCACCATGGCGTTGTTGCCCGGGCATGGACGTCGATGTAGATTGTGTTGGGTTTATCCCACATCCGTTATATATGGTGTTAGTGACTTGTATATATGCTAACAGGAAAGCCTTATTTCCTTAGCTAACTTTTGTATTAAGAGAGCCCCAAAGGATCCAATAGATTGATAGCAGATAGCTTGATGATTGCATGTCCACGTTTCTCCTAAAAGGGCAATTAAGGACCACCTGTCAAATCAAATTTAGGTCTCGACCCATCTATGCATTCTTTAATTCTAATTTGTTGACCCTATCTATGCATTCTATTCACTTTTCACATCAAATTTTAGTCCTACTTGTAATACCTCAAATCTGGTTCATGTTAAGGAACCGAACCGGAATGTCACTGGTCCCGGTTAGGTCGGCTAACCCGAACACAACCCTGCGGATCTACCTCAGCGTCTCTGAAAATAGAATAGACAAAATTTTCCTTAAAAGTGCAATTAAGGTCCACCCTATCAAATCAATATGTATAAATATATATATACGCTAAGGTATAAATACATATACTCCACAAATCCAGTTCACGCTAAGGAACCGAACTGGAATGTCACTAGTCCCGGTTAGGTCAGCTAACCCGAGCACAACCGAGCACAACCCTGCAGATCTACTCGGCGTCTCCAAAAATAGAATGGACAAAATTTCCCTTACAAGTGCAATTAACGGTCCACCCTGTCAAATCAATATGTATAAATATATATAAACATATCACTCATTGATATTTGCATAAAATTTTAATATGCTGCATAATTCATTCTAAATCTTTGGTCTCGACCCATCTGTGCATTCTAATTACTTTTCACATCATATGAATTCAATTGTTATACCTTACATCATCTTTAATATAATAACAACATAAACAAAACATTAACATTCTATCGTCTGACATGTGTATGTGTGCAAGAGACGTCACTGCTCTTTCGTCCTGGCTGGCTCATCCTACTCCTGATCATCACCAACATATATTATGAAAACACATCAGTAACGAGGGTTACTGGTCTAAAAATATAACTAATATCAAACTGACTATGAGAGCAAACTCTCATATGAAAGAAAATATTTTCATGAAATCTCTAAAGGGCATCTACTGAACTAAAATCATCTTTAACTAAACTTATGTGCTGCTGCTAATGCCTCGACATATTCTCATTTTACTTTCTTGTCCCTCTGGACTACTGTTATATCCTAAGCCCTTTTCTTATTTCCATGCCCACTCATGTAGAACGGTTGTCAAAAAATCACAAAAAACTACATATATATAGGTCTTGGTAGGGATTTATATAATAGGCTCGAAGGCAACTTGTGGTGGATCTTGTTTTCGAAAACATACTCGAGGGATCTCATCCTCGAGGGTTATTAATCTAGAAGATCAATTGATTTAATGACCCGGGTTAAGTGGGATCCAATAAAACACCACTCAACTCGTTCTACAATATGTAAAAATAAATCACGATAGAATTGAGCAATAAATCAGGGGCGAGTCCTAAACAGACCTAGTAAAAGCTCCAAGTGTGTCTTAGCACCTAAACGGTGAGTTCCTACTCCGTACCTAATCGTCAGTCATGTAATGACGGCGACGAGGTTGTGGCCAGCTTGAATAAAGATCGTGGGGGAAAAAGAAGGAAGAAAAAGAAGAAAGTTGGGTGAGAAGGATGAATGGTGACACTGTCTGAAGTGTGGAATATATAGATGTTAGGGTGAGAAAAATGAATGGTCAGGTGAGAAAAACAAATAGTTGGTGAGTAAAAAGAATGGTCGTTTCGTAATTAAAACTTAACTCAACTAAAAATAATGGTCGAACCGACTAGTTTAGATTATAAAAACCTAATTCGAATCACGGGTTTTACATTACTTATTGTACATATTTCATATCTTAACATATTTACTAAAACATATGTATTCAAATGTCACAATTAGAAATTCTGCTACTGAAACGAATATCATATCACATTATATTATCATACTTTGTATTACATTACATTAGTCTCAATATAATGACAACATAAATAAAACATTAACATTCTATCGTATGATATGTGTGTGCAAGAGACATTACTGCTCCTCTGTTCATATTCAGTAGCACATCCAACTCATGATTATCACCTACATATATTATAAAAATGACCTTAGTAATGAGTGTTATTGGTCCAAAATATAACTGATATCAAACTGGCTATGAGTGTTAACTCTCATATGAAGAAAAACATTCGTATATTTCACCAGAACTCTCTGAAGGGCACCTACTGAGGAGCCGCCAAGCTGCAAACCCGGTAGCATCCCTAACTGAACTAACTGCTCTCCTGATGCCTCTCCGGCATTTTCTTATTTCATTTTAGTCCCTTGGGATACATGTTTATCCTAAGCCCTCTCCTTACTTCCATAATTCCTTAGCCTTGAACACAAAAGCTGAGTACTCTCAAGCAGTCGCCTTTAATACCCTTTGAACCACAAGTTCGGACATGCACTGTACCAAACAGTACCCGTAAACCTCTACATTCTTCGAGTGTGAGAACTCAAACCCAGAGTTATTAGGATCCCTCATGAGTGGAACAACCCGCTCACTAATCCAGAGCCTGCTTTGATTGGCACGTGCACCCATTCATGGTACATGCAAGTCGGTTTTTTAATCTATCGTCTCACAGAAAACTCGATAAAACTATATAGATAGGCCTGAGAAGGGATTTATATAATAGGCTCAAAGGCAACTTGTGGTGGATCTTATTTTCGAAAATATACTTGAGGGATACTTGAGGGATCTCATCATCAAGGGGTTACTAATCCGGAAAACTGGTTGATTATAAGGCCCAGGTTAAGTGGGATCCGATAAAACATCACTTAACTCGTCCTACAAGTAATAAAATAATTCACAATAGAATAGAGCGTAAAATAGGAAACGCGTCCTAACGGACCTGGTAGAAGCTCCAAACATGTCATCACGGTTAGGCGGCGAACTCCTACTCTGTACCTACACATCAAATCTAGAAGCTCAATGCCCGCTGACTGAATGATGCATCAAACACATCCTATAGCATACACATATCAATCATACATCAATCACATATATGTTTTCCCACACTATGTTTCATGATAATTACTTAGTTTATCTAATTAGTTCCGTAGCACTTGTTTTAATACACTTCAATCAAGTAAATTTCATATTTTTATTACAATACCAATATCAAACACATCAATTCCTTAATCCTAGCATGTTGTGCTAACAATCATCAATTTTAAATAACTAACTTAGGGATAATTAGACCTCGAATCTTCAGCAATCGACAACGGCTAGGGTTTTGTCACGCTGCTTAAGACTCAAATTTGGCACCCGTCATCATCCAAAGTTCGATCAGGTTCGACTTGATGAGTTCGACGGAAAATCCGGTGAATTCTAGCAAATCTGGTTTTTCGGCTATTTTGGCGATTTTTCGGTCAACTATTGCTGGTAGCGGCTAACCTGCAGGATGGTGGTGGTATGGATCACTGTTGGCATCGGCTCGGCGACAAGCAAAGGGGTAGCATCAAGGGTTTGGTATAAAAAGTTGTTCGAGGTTGTCTCGTAAGGTGTCTAGGGAAGAAAACGAGTGGTCGGGGGAGAATACGAGTGGTCACGGGATGAAGACGAGTGGTCAGGGGAGAAGACAAGTGGTCGGGGGACAAAAAATGAGTGGTCAGGGAGCAGGTCGAAGGTCGTCTCGTAATTAAAACTTGACTTGACTCCAACTCGAGTCAAAAATAATATTAACTCATAATAATTCTTAAAAATAAATCCAAAAAAATAAGGAAAATCTCTATAATATATATATATATATATATATATACCATAACATCACAATCACATGCTCTATAACTAATAACCCACCCAAACTACCTGTAACATGTCCTAATGCGTTATTCAGCCCAAAAAAATAATTCTACGATCTAATACTAAAATAAATAAAGTGAATCTAGGCGTAATCTTATATATTTTGATACCTCATTCTGCTATTGTCTTACTGATGTTATCATCATATTCTTCGGCACACATGACTCTCATGGTTCATAACACACGACCAGCCTTGGCTCGATACACGTGTTCTGAAATTGACCCAACTGAAAATAACAGTTGAATCGACCGGTTGTAACTATAAAACTCTAACTCGAGTCACAGGTTTTACATATTAGCTATTAGATGTGGAACTAAGTTGAAGGATCTTATATAGCTAATATCCCTTGTCCAACCCATTATCTAACACGAAACCAGGTCGCTTTGATATCATCTATAACGACCCAACCCAAAGTACAAATTAATGTGCCTAAGTCATCTTTTCAAAAGTGGTTAATCAAGTTGATGATCTTACATATATCCCCACTAATATATTTGATCTTACCCACGTAAATATTATATGTGAGATTAAGTTGAGGGATTTCATAAAACCCAACCTGACCAAATCATAATGGTAAGGTTTTGGATAATTAATAATAGAGTTTGGTTTGAGAGAATCTGTCCGACTAATTTTAATGACAAGCAAGTATGCACGGTCGAAACAAGTAATATAATGATAAATTTAAGTATCGTCCCACAAAGAGATGAATTTCCTTATGTTAATAGTAGAAAATAGAACTGAGTAAAACAACAATAAGAAAAAGATTTTAAGTTTAAGATAACATTCGTTCTAGAGTCGAATTTCCCTTAACATGAAATTAATCTTTATCACATCATACTCTTATCTTCTATTTCGTCGGATTGTCGATGTAGGATAACTATATGACATAGTGGTTCCCGCTCCTTCATGCTTCTATTATTTTGCCTCAATTTCTACCTTCTTGTGATAATTGATTAATCAATAAAATAATGTATTAAGATTTGTCTTACAATCACATATGATGTTGTGTATCTCCCAACCACAATAACAAACAAGTCAAAAGACTCATCGTATGATGAATTATCAATGACCAATCTAATTAATTTCTCCCAAAATCTAATTAAACCTCATGATCTAAGAAATAGACGATCAATTTTTTCTTAGCATTAAGAACATAATAATTCAAATAATCTGATTGAATAAAAGAGTAAAAGGTTGAAATGAATTCAATTAAACTATGTTAAGTTCCATTATTCTCTATAACGAAATAAAGGACTACTCTATAATAAAAATAGAAAATAATATAAAAAAGAAATTATTTCTCATTATGAAAAGAAAAGAATTATAAAAACTAAAACTACTTCTAAGCTAAAAGTTGAGATATCTTAAATAACAAATGATCACCCATTTATATAGAAGCTGGGATACTAAAGAGATACAAAAATTCGAGGAAGGACTCTACAACACGATGTGGTTTAATTGATTATGATGTCCGATGAAGTTTCCAACCCCCTGACAATGGCGCCAAAGCTATGTATAGCCATCCTCATCGAGCTGTGCCAACACCAAAAATTGCAGCCATCAATGGGTAGGGTCCAATGCTCTAACCAACAAATCTTAAGCTTAATTTATTTCATCTTTTTGCATTAAAACTCCAAAATTAAGCATATCTCATAAAATATTAATTAACTAGAATATAACGAGAAATATTACCTAATTAATAATGTTTATACTTTGGAAGTACAAAATCACATTAAAAACATGAGGTAAATATTGTATACTTTAAACACTTTAACAGAATCCAATACCCAATTATTAATGGTCAATTGGGAATCAGTACCTATATCCCCATTCCCAATTTTAATTATGGAAATTAATACCTCATTAATTTTTAAAATTAATATTTAATAATAAAATTATCAAATATCCCATTTTTATGGGCTTAGAAGGATCCACCTCATTAATTTTTAAAATTAATATTTTATAATAAAATTAGCAAATATCCCATTTTTATGGGCTTAGAAGGATCCATGTCTGATATTTTTTTTAAGCTTTCTTTATAAAATGTCCAGTGGTTTGTTAGGAACAAAATGTTTCCACGTGACCTCACAAGCAATGCTTAAACAAGTGAGCCAAAAGATTCAGCATTCTCGTTGTCTTGTCTGTTGCTATTTGGATTGAGTACACAAATGTTGGGTCTTTTAGAGATAATTACGTTTCCGTCTTAGTTATGTAGTTTCCATGATATGGGTGGGAACTGACTGGCTCTTTCCCACTCCACAGGGCGAAGTTTCTCTAAAAAAGATAAGAGGAAAGGACCAGGCGAACGAAGGGAAGACCGAATGGCGAATTAAATTCTCTAACGCGGTTAACTCTCCACCCCCATAGGCATTTTTCTGGATCTTTGATTTATCTATAAGAATACTAACTAGTAAATCTATAGAAGTTTGATTGGATTTTTGACTTTTCTTCAAAAGTACTAGATCATACATTCTCATTGCGGTTAGTGTAATTTCAACGAAGGATAGACCGAAGGGCGAATTAAACACTCAAACATGATTAACTCTCCATCCCTATCGGCATTTTTGTGGATCTTTGATTTATCTATAAGAATACTAATGAGTAAATCTATAGAAGTTTGATTGGGTCTTTGACTTATCTTAAAAATGCTAGATCATACGTTCTCATTGTGGTTAGTGTAATTTTTAGGTATATGGATAAACCTAGTAAATTTTATTTGATGGATGTTATGAGGATTTTGATGTACGTAAAATAAACTAAAAATTTTGTGCGAAGTACGAAATTGAAAATGAAACTAAGTTGATTGGATATTTGGACATTGATTGGGTCACTTGCCAATATAATAACAAAAGAGGATTGCATTCTCTTCATGTGAAGACGAGTATATTTTCACCACAAGTGCGGTGTGTGAAACTATTTGGCTAAGGAGATTTCTCAAAGATCTTTTATGTGGACAAAATGGAGCAATTAAAATATTTTGTGATAATATGTATGATATTTTAATGAGTAAAAATTTGGTTTTTCATGTTAGGTCCAAATATATTTAATTGAGGCATCATTTTATCAGAGTTATTGTTGACCAAAGTGAAATTGAGTTAAAGTACATCAACACCAAGAAACAAATTAATGATGCATTTACAAAGGCTGTCACTCTAGATAAATTTGAATATTTTGGGAGGATGATGAGAATTACAAATTTAGAGTGGGTGTTAGAAACGAGACCAATGCCGACCGAGACCCAACTTTTTGCCACTGTAGAAAAAACGGTAAAAGAAGAAAAAAAACCAGTGGTGACGATCCCTTGCTCCTCACCTTCCAACTTTGAAAGATTTTTCTTATTTTTTATCAATTATTTTTTAATCTATGCTCTATCCTTTCATATTCTCCCCAACAGATAGACGCTCATTTAATAATAATGGGATATATTGATTTGATATAATTTTACCTGTTTTTGTTGTATTTTTATTAGTTCAATCGATTACTTTCATAATAGTGCAATTTTTAATTTTTCTTTTATTAATAAAAGAAGATGACGTAGTTTCGCATAAAATCGCATATAATATACGTGGTTATTTTGTGTGGGGGTTATTGGCACCAAACGCTAAAAGCGATCGCTATACGTATGTGAAGTTTCTAAATTACATGCAAGTTTCTAAAAGCGATCGCTCATCTGTACTTTTGATTTCTGAGAGGAATTGGAGCTCTTAAAGGAAGCTTGTAACAGCGAACGTCAATGGAAGAACACTTCCCCAAGATCATTTATGAACGATAGATAAACTGCATTAATATGTGGTTACCAACAAGAAAGACAAGTATGAATTAAAGAAGATGATATTGATCGGCTATGAAAAGACAATCTTAATATATTCCAATATGAAAACGGAAAATTATGTGGCAACAATTGGAGAAAGAACAGAAACTAATGTCTTCTCCAAGTACTTCCATATTTCTGACATCACAATTATTTAACAGCAATCAAAGGTTATTTTTCTTTTAAATTTCATATTAAGATGTCGAAAGGCGAGCCTAACCCGGGGAGCGGTCATGAAGATGCATGCGGTACTAGTCCGAACTAGAAGTATGGATCTCCAACCTTCGAACAAGTGCCTCAATATCAAGCATTATATGATCTGTGGACAGCGGCAGGAAGCTGTGCCACTGCCTTTGCTCTCTTCCGACCGGGATGGAAATACGAAGACGAAGCTCCGCGAGTGGTGGTGTTTCACTTTCACCATGGCGCCGTTGCCCGGGCGTGGACGTCGATGTAGATTGATAGCTTGGTGATTGCAGGCCCACGTCTTCTGCAGATGGCCCGACAAGAAGGACAACAAACCGACAACGACGAACTGCTGCAACATAGTGGAGAGTCGCGGGGAACAGCTTGAAGGAAACAAGAAAGAGAAATGTGGAGAAGGAAACTGCAAACGGCACCCACCGCAGGCGAGGGGAGATGGAGCTGGTTACCAGCAAAACCACGGCGGCAATAATGAAGAACGCTTCTAGGCGTAGGAAAAGGCGGGCCAGAGGGAGGGGAGCTGTCGGTGGAGCTCCAAGTGCAGAGCAGAGGAGGCTAGGGAGAGGATGATGGCAAGTAGGGCGACGTCGAGGAGGAATAGGTGGGAATTAGTGCTGCCATCTCCTCGGGCTTGGATGAGGGTACCCAAAGTGGAGAAGGTGGCAGCTAAGATGAACTCTCCGACACGACGAAGCTCGGAGGCTGTCTCTCCTGAGTCGTGCATGGGGCGAAGATGCGGGAGAAGATGGAAGGGTAGCATCGTGTCTAATCCCAATCTGCAACTTGTTTGTGCTAGGGGTCTCCAGTATAGATACTAGTTGAAGGCCCTACGAGAAGCTGGGTTTGCATGCGGAGGATGTTTCCTACTATGCTTCCTGTCACAGGGGTCAGCTTAGGGATTAAATTTTTCGCCCAAACTGCCACTGTGCGGCGTGTTTCCCTCCCTGGAAACACCAGCCAACACCACCTCCGCACCCCAACGTGCTGTGGTGCACAGCGGCCTCGGACCGCACGCCTGCAAGTATCGCACGCACCCAGTCCCGGTACCGCGCCCAGCTACCAACGCCTGCGTACCGTAACCAGGTTACCAGCCCCTGTACCGAACACACACACCGATCACACCAAGTCACAAGTGATTACACGCCCCACGTACCGAGTACCCTGCTCGGTGCCCCTAGACCACGGAATCACTGGTCTAGACCACGGTGCACAAACATGACGCATACACCACAAGAATTACAGGAACTCTTCCCAACCTCTATTCTTACAACGTGAATACAGGATATATACAGGTAATCCCTCTAGACTACCCGCCGGTCGTGGACATGCAAACCCCACGACCGTGCCTCTCGACCCTCACTCGACAGGACTTCACCCAACCCTCGGTTCACCGCGCAGGGTTGCCGAACAACAGGTGTGCGAGCCTTGACCCTAAAGGCGGACGTCGACTAACCCGGTAGTCCCCCTTGGAGTTCCAGACCCTCCTCGGCCTGACTGCAGTAACCCCAAGGCGTCCCCTTGCCCGACCAAGTTTCACTCCCCCACTGAGATCACTCACACACTCAACTCTGGTTGTTCTGATTTCTACACAAGGATGGCACCTCCTTATATAGACATCCCAGCCTTAGTGTGACACCTCATCAGCTTGCATCCTCACCATCGAAGTCTTGATCAACGGCTCCCATACTCCAAGCCTTGTCATCGACCCCTTGGTGTTCCAGCAGAATTACCAGAAAGACCCCCCCTTGGGTGTGGCGCAAATGCCTCATCAACTTCCTGGATGTGGCACGGTCGCCTGGCTCGACCCAGCGACCAGTACCGAACCCTGGTCCGTCTGTTCCACAGCACCCATGCGCATGCACGATAACCCCTACCGCTCCTTGGCTCGGTCACCTGCACATCTGCGCACCCGTGACTACCGCATGTCGCACGGTCGCACACGGCCCTGGTGCCCAGCACGCTCGGTCAGCGGTGCTCGGTCACTCGCACCCTACGCATCCGGAACCCGCAACTTCTACCTGCGCATGCTGCTCGGTAGAACGTCCCGGCTGCGCCTGACCCGTCACGCACCTGGAACCCGCACCACGCTCGGTACACGGTAGCGGTGCTCGATACTCGTTATCGATCATGTCCGCTACCCAACTGCTATCGGTACTGTCCGATATCTCGCCCGGTACAGCAACTCGCCCGATAGACCCCATGCACCACGATGCACTTCACACTAACACGGAAATATGCTCGGTAGGTTGTTCAACACTCGGATAGCACCGGCCACCCGACTTGGACGCGGGAATGCTAGGAACAACCGCCAAACCCTAGCTCTCGACCGTCCCACGAGCTAAACCCCGTTACAGTCTCCCCCACCAATGAGACCCGATGTCCTCATCGGAGGTTTGAGTCCTGCCCTGCCTCTTGACCCATCTCACGCATAGGTTTCCTTCCTGTTCCCACTTGAATCACTCCGTCTGCCCCTTCGAAGCCCCCAGGTTGACGTACCTCTGCTTCAAAAGTCCTTACTACATCTTATTCGCCGGTGGTAGTAGAAACCCATACAGACAGCTATTCAAACCGGACTGACCAAATCCCTTGGAAAACACACAAAGGAACCCGTACCTTCACTTTGTACACCAGATTTTCTCCCAAAATCTGGGCGTGAGCGTCAGCATCACTTGCTCTCCACGCGGAATGATATGCCCTCCTTGCCAGGTCCGCATTTCTCCTCATTCGGCCCGTTGCACCATACATGGTCCACAACGTCGGAGAACTAAGCCTCATTAGCTGACCACAATGCAGATTTTCTAGCTGCACCGTGCAAGAGGTAATGAACGTCTCACATACTCCTCCTGAGTAATGCATCCATATCTCAGCCTAATCTCCAGACTGAGCTTGGTTACTTGTCACCGATCCCTTGCCTTCCGCTTGTACCTCGCGTACTTCCCCATGATTCGGCAAGCAGCCCACAGTTGGGTAATCCTGGGCACTGCTCCGAACAGCGTACTCCGAGACTCGATAGAGTAACCTGCTGTTGCTCCCTTCTTCTTCGGGAAACTGGACACCATGTCCATGAGATCGAGCTTCAAGATCTCAAGGTGAAGCTAGTGCTGCAGCATCCCAGTCACTAACTCTTTTCTATGCACCTTACCCTGTGGTACTCCCAATCAGGGTTTCACAAAAGCTGCGTTATCAGCATGTCGCCAACAACGATCACCCTAACTTCGGGTACACATCCAGACCCTTCTGAATGCCCTTCCACTGGGGAATGTGGAACCTCAGCTTTTGTCTTAGCCTACCCGTAGGACTGAATAGCCGATGTCCTTACTGGCATAAACTAACGGTATCATCTAACCAACACTTGAGTCAAGCTCCGACTTGCTCTGTCAACCAAGTTTCTCGTTATCACGATCTGAAGCTGCTAACCCTCTCTCCATGGGTCTTGAAGAAGGCGTAAGCTTCATTGTCCTCCTGACAATGAACTCAGACCAACGAGTAAACCCGCCACAGTTGGACAATGTACTCCTGGCCAGCCCCTGCTGCCTTCCACCATCCCGGCTTTTGTCTGAAGTGCGTCACTACTCCAACGGTTGCCTGGAACCCGGCCGTTCCAGAATTGGCTCCGATGATCACAGCTCTTATCACACCAAAAAGCTGTAAGGTATGGCACCGACCAAACCTATTCAAAGATGACCCTACATGGCGCAATCCATGTACGAACTTCCAGTAATTGGCCAAACTCCTAGGAAGTTCTTCCTTCCAGTCACCCCTGTTGGCGTCCACTCGGCAATGGAATCCGCCTGATTCCTCACTCGCACCTTACTCGGCCAATTCTAGGGAAGCTCAACTCCCCTAATCACGAACTTCACACGGCTCTTCACACAGAGAATGCTCCTTGAGCCCTGCATCGGTTGACCCTCGTGATCCACCCATCACTTCCCGATGTCAGGTCCAACTCCAAGGAACTGGGTACTTCTTCCACACGGTCACCTCCTGTAACCCATGGTGCATGACGGCTGAATTTTCCCCCATCCAGGAACCACATCTGGATCTGTGTGAGTTCGTCCGGCACCACACTCTAGTGCGCCGGCGCTGGTACCCTCCCTGGCACCAACTCGATCTGGTGAACGATCGTCTTCTCGGAAGACCCCATTGGCAACTCGGTAGACTCAGCATCTACCAGCAAATCCGGTACCCTCACCACTTGGTCCGGTTGGATCATCACCACTCCTGCAAGGCCAGTCAAGTCCCCCGTGCACTCTCGAGTCACCTGCATTGCCGACAGATGCTCCTCCCTGACAGTGCTGTACTTGACCCCGGAAGATCCTCTCTGCCCACGAACAAAACATGCACCCGCTTCATTCGCGATCAGTATACCTTCCAGCTGTGGAAACACTCCCACTCCAGCAGAACGCATGAAAGGATTCCCGAGTATCAGATCAAAATCATCGAGTTCGATGACCATCAAATCAACTCGCCCTTCATACTCCCCCAGGCAGATTCCGACATTTCTGGCTATACCTTGCACCTGTCTCGCCTGTGAGTTCACCGCCTTCACCTTGCTGGTCACGATCCTAGTCTTCAACCCTAGTTCCAACGCCATCCCATTGGAAACAAAGTTGTGCGTAGCACCAGTGTCTACTAAGGCTGAAACTGCTCTCCCGTTCACTACACATGGAACGTATATCAGGCCAGCTCCCTCCGAAGCTGAGCGTTCAGCTCGCAACGCCCCGAGTATCTGAAGGGTAGATGCTCGGGCAAGAGGCTCCTCCTCTTGGTCCTGGTCTGCATCCGCCACCAAGGCATTCACCTTACCTCGGCTCGGACACTGCTTTGCCCGATGCGGACCCCCACACAGAAAGCACCCGGATGCTGGAACACCCGGCCCACGATCCCTGCTGCCCGACGCACCGTCAGAGCCCCTCTTTGGCCGGAAAGACCTCCTGCCCTCCCGTTGGCTGTCTCGACCGCCCTTGGTCATCTTGCCCTGGGTATCCTCCTTGACACCCGATTGCGGTTGCAAGTCCACCAAGGCGTCGGCTGCCACCAAAGCCGCAGGCAAATCGCCAACTTTCTGCTGCCTCAACTCCACCTGAGCCCAAGGCTGCAAACCAGAGATAAAGTTAAATAACTTATCTTCCTCCGACATGTTTCTGATGTCGAGGAGACAAGAGCTAAACTCCTGGACATACTCCCGCACTGTTCCGGACTGTCTCAAATTCTTGAGTCTGTCCCTTGCCACCCAGGTAGTGTTAGATGGCAAGAACTGCTCCCGAAGCTCCTCTTTTAAGGAATTCCAGGTCTCCATTCGGGGTCGACCAGCACTCCGATCCTCCTCGGTGCGAGTACGATACCACAATTTGGCATCCCCCGATAGATACATGCTGGCCAAAGAAACCTGGCGCTCTTCGGGTATGTTCGCAGCAACGAAGTACTCTTCCATGTCCCAGATGAAGTTCCCTAGGTCCTTGGCTGACCTAGCTCCCTCGAACTTCTTTGGCTCCGGCACCTTGAGCCTTCCTGAAACCGAGCTTTCTTCGGCTGCACGGTCAACCAAACCTGGTTGAGGATATCTGGCGACAACCTGCTTTAACAGAACAACGTCAGTGTGTAAAGCCTCTATGATATCCCGGAACTCCTCCAACAGTCCCGCCGTTGCTTCATCCTTGCTACGGCTGGTCCCGGGTATGTCGCTCACCCGAGAACTCAAGTCCTTCATCCCTTCTGTTAAGGACTGTAGCTGCTCGAAGATGGTTCGCCCATCGTCGCTACTGGTTGGACCGCCCACCAGCACCTCCAGCCGTGTCACACGCTCTTGTGTGTCCATCTCTTGGTACCTGCTTACTGGCAAGAAAGTGTGGAGACTTTCCTCTGAAAGTAGAATCGTGCCTCGCAAAGCCTTCGGCTTTCACCGAACTCCGAGCTCTGATACCTCTGTCACAGGGGTCAGCTTAGGGATTAAATTTTTCGCCCAAACTGCCACTGTGCGGCGTGTTTCCCTCCCTGGAAACACCAGCCAACACCACCTCCGCACCCCAACGTGCTGTGGTGCACAGCGGCCTCGGACCGCACGCCTGCAAGTATCGCACGCACCCAGTCCCGGTACCGCGCCCAGCTACCAACGCCTGCGTACCGTAACCAGGTTACCAGCCCCTGTACCGAACACACACACCGATCACACCAAGTCACAAGTGATTACACGCCCCACGTACCGAGTACCCTGCTCGGTGCCCCTAGACCACGGAATCACTGGTCTAGACCACGGTGCACAAACATGACGCATACACCACAAGAATTACAGGAACTCTTCCCAACCTCTATTCTTACAACGTGAATACAGGATATATACAGGTAATCCCTCTAGACTACCCGCCGGTCGTGGACATGCAAACCCCACGACCGTGCCTCTCGACCCTCACTCGACAGGACTTCACCCAACCCTCGGTTCACCGCGCAGGGTTGCCGAACAACAGGTGTGCGAGCCTTGACCCTAAAGGCGGACGTCGACTAACCCGGTAGTCCCCCTTGGAGTTCCAGACCCTCCTCGGCCTGACTGCAGTAACCCCAAGGCGTCCCCTTGCCCGACCAAGTTTCACTCCCCCACTGAGATCACTCACACACTCAACTCTGGTTGTTCTGATTTCTACACAAGGATGGCACCTCCTTATATAGACATCCCAGCCTTAGTGTGACACCTCATCAGCTTGCATCCTCACCATCGAAGTCTTGATCAACGGCTCCCATACTCCAAGCCTTGTCATCGACCCCTTGGTGTTCCAGCAGAATTACCAGAAAGACCCCCCCTTGGGTGTGGCGCAAATGCCTCATCAACTTCCTGGATGTGGCACGGTCGCCTGGCTCGACCCAGCGACCAGTACCGAACCCTGGTCCGTCTGTTCCACAGCACCCATGCGCATGCACGATAACCCCTACCGCTCCTTGGCTCGGTCACCTGCACATCTGCGCACCCGTGACTACCGCATGTCGCACGGTCGCACACGGC
This sequence comes from Piper betle, assembly GCA_033002965.1. Lineage (NCBI taxonomy): Eukaryota > Viridiplantae > Streptophyta > Magnoliopsida > Piperales > Piperaceae > Piper > Piper betle. The sequence continues at coordinate 179,844 of JAURVB010012319.1, forward strand.
CCTGGTGCCCAGCACGCTCGGTCAGCGGTGCTCGGTCACTCGCACCCTACGCATCCGGAACCCGCAACTTCTACCTGCGCATGCTGCTCGGTAGAACGTCCCGGCTGCGCCTGACCCGTCACGCACCTGGAACCCGCACCACGCTCGGTACACGGTAGCGGTGCTCGATACTCGTTATCGATCATGTCCGCTACCCAACTGCTATCGGTACTGTCCGATATCTCGCCCGGTACAGCAACTCGCCCGATAGACCCCATGCACCACGATGCACTTCACACTAACACGGAAATATGCTCGGTAGGTTGTTCAACACTCGGATAGCACCGGCCACCCGACTTGGACGCGGGAATGCTAGGAACAACCGCCAAACCCTAGCTCTCGACCGTCCCACGAGCTAAACCCCGTTACACTTCCCAAGGCTTTTTGTCTCTTTTTGTCCATCTGATACCATTTGGACCAACTTTTGGAGACGTGATCTTGATCGTCCGATCAGACTATCAACGCCTGGATTTCTTCTTGTACTGGTCATTGTCACCATCGTCATGTGACAATCACACGGCCCTAAATTCCATTTGGACCAAATTTTGGAGACATGATCTTGACCGTCCGATCAAGATTAGACAATCACATCCTGAGTTTCTTCCTGGAATGGTTAGGTGTACGTCCAAGATTGAATTTCCACCTTGGTTTTTTCTGACTTTTGACCGTGGCCAGCGTGCACCCTTTGTTATTTTCTGGGATGGTTAGCGTCGCTCTATCTTTCTTCATCTCTATGGATGGGGACGTCCGATGGAGTTCAAAAACTTTTTCTATCCTACTGGGCACACCATTTAACTGCAAGACGGATTGTCAGCAGGGATTCACAATGACTCATGCTCTCTGGAGGTTTGAACAGACGGATTGTTAGCAAGGTTCAAGCTTCCATTTAAATGCAGAGCAGTGGGGAAAAAAAACCCGAAGAGTCGATCTCTTTTTATTTTTAAGCTTCATTAGGTACAAATTCACTTCACTTTGGGGCTGTCAATTTTTTTGTTGATTTTTAAGCAAAACAATGTTCCACCAGAGCTAAAATTGAACGAGCTTGAAGCGCCTATTGACTCTCTTGATACGGTACTTGTGAAGATGAAGTAGCTCCTGATATACTTGCACCATGTACAACTTATATAATAAATATTTTTTGATTATATATATAAATCGTTGTTAAAAAATGAGATAAACTATAATAACGTCATATCCTGAATATATATTCTAATTGACTCTAACTTCAAAGATAGATCCTAGCTAGATGAGAAGATATAATAAAATAATAATATTTATTATTTTTTTAATTTTTATTGCATTTTAGTTAGTTAAATCTAATTCTTTTAATTAAAACTAGTACTGAGTGCTCTTTTTATTAATAAGAGTATAAATAGGCAAAGATATTGTATCATACGTGACTTATATTACAAATAAGTTTTCATTTTTTATATGTAAACTCTAGTTGAATAATGACTTAGATTATATTAATCTAATATCCTAAAAATAGATTCTCATTAAAGCAAGATTAAAATTTAATTAAAAAATTCATTATCATAATTTGATTTTTTTAATTTTGATTGATTAACTCTTTTTTTTATCAGATGTCAATATTGAGTTCCATTTTATTAACAATATCGTAGATTTATTTCATATATGATGATTGGAGTCTGTGTCAGATAAAATTAATTGCACTAATGTTCTCTCTCTCTTTCTACATATATATAGGATAGCTTCGGGACGACTGCAAGAAAAATTTCCTACAATCACCCTGATCTAGACCATCGAATATAATCTGAAGGCTTAGATCTATTTTTTTTTTAAAAAACCCTTAATCTCCATCCAATCCGCCGCTGCCGCAGCCTCGACAACGGGGGCACTACCGTCCGCCTCGCCCACGCCCTCGTCACCATGCCCCCACCCAGGTCACCACACTCCCCCCCCCACCCCCCCCCCCCACACCGTGCCCCTGCCCCTTGCTCATCCGCCACGCCCATGCCCGCGCCCTTCCCTTCCACACCAGGGCAGCCACCCTCCGCCTCGCCCATGCCTGCGGTGCTGCTGCCCTTGCTCCTCAACGACACCCATGCCCACGCCCACGCCCGACGTGCCACCGCCATTCCTCCTCGCCGCACCCACGCCCGCGTCGAGCGTGGGCACAGCGGAGGTCCTCGACAATGCGGATGGAGGCGAGGGCATGAACGTGACTGAAGGTGCAGGCTAGAGCTTGGCGAGGGAGCATGGCAGCGGTGGATGGCGAGGGAGCATGGCGGCGGCATAGACTGCAGTGGGGGGAGGCTTTCTTTTTTTTAAGAAAATAGATAAGGGCCGTTAGATTTTATATCTGATAGTCCAGATTGGGGTGGCTACAAAGAAAATTTTCCTACAGTCACCCTTAGGCTATCCAATCCCTATATATATATTAAATTCTTATAAATAATTTAACAATATTAATTATAATGATGACATAGACATTATAATGCAAGAGCACATATCTGATCAAGTAACAAAAATGATGAGAAAGCATTGTTCCCATGAGGAATTATTACTAAAATCTCCACTTTTTAAAATTAGTTTAATTAATTCTATTTAAGCAAGAACAATTCTAAAATTCAATCAATTTCTAAAACCAAAACTAAAGCTAAGTTATTACACAATCAAATCAAATACCATATCCAATATTGCAAATCTAGGATTTCCAACTTAACTTAGTTGTTTTTATTGATGAAATTCTTTATTCTCAGCTATAAACTATTAATATATATAGATTATTAACCAAAGAAATTAATTATTTATGACTATCTATCAATTAATCACAAAATTATTCCTTGCATCCAATTTCTATATCTCTATGAAATTGAGAATACAAAATGGTACATCAAACATAACCCTTCTAAGTTGTCTAAGACATATGAATAGATCTCTATATCATGTGTAAATCACCTAAAAACAATGAACAAAGACTATTTTACTCAATGACAAACTTATATATTCTCCCTATCTCTAGATAAGATTAAATTTCTAGAGCTAACAATAAGTGATTATCAATTGAAAGCATTACTAACAAAATAGAATAGCTAATCTACAATAACAAGCACATAGAGATAAATATCGAACTTTACTAATCCATGTAACTAAGATCCACTGAAAATCTTAGAATTGAATTACTCCATAAAATAGAAGTTAATCATCATGAAATTCAATACAAATAATATAAGAGTCATTACAAAAAGAAGAAAATAGAAAATGAAATAATAAAAACTTTTGAAAATAATCCTGTGTTTACGGTCACATTTCTTTCTCTTCTTCAATATTTCCTTAGGGTTGCAGCCTTCATCATTGCGATCCTCTTTTAAGTTATATATATATAATCCTAAGTATCCTAAAATTATTGATAATTAACTCAAAACTAACCAAAAGCATTAAATAATAACTCTTTTTACATGGCTAAAAACAAACATGTAATGAAATAGGTTGTTATTAATAACTAATTACAACGCAAACAATTTTCTAAAAACAAATAACTTAATGAACTCCAAAGTTCCCGGGCAGGTTCCTCCTCGTATCTGGCGGCAGCAAAATTCCGGCTCCAAAGGGCTTCTTGGCAAGCAGCAGTAGGCGGTGCGGGGTCGAGGCACACGACTGTAGCGTCCAGTGAACGACTAGACACAATAAGGAGGAAGCACCTCTTCGTTCCTCCGGGTCTCCACGGCGAGGTTTCAGTGAGTTAAGATGAGAGGGCGTTCTCTGTGGACTTCAGCAAGCAACGACAACAAAGCAGCAGAGTAACAGCAACAAGGCTCCAATACTGGTGGGACAGCAACGTGGATCGAGGGTCTCCGGTGATGCTTGGGTTAGATAATGAGGCTCCTATGGCGACACCAACAAGCAAAGCAACTTGACGTCGGTGTAAATATAAATACAATATAGATATACTTACCTTTGGAGCAGAATTGGATCGATTTATTGAGTGCTACATCACTTGTTATTTCGATTTTAATCACTAGGAGTGAAATTGGTTTTCCACCCTAGGAAAAGAAAACCTAAACTATATCTAGAACATACGTGCCAAAAAAAACTCATGTCCAATTATATGGGGGGTCTTATTTATCCGCAAATAACATATCATTCTTACCGTAATGAGGAACTCAAATTAAACACCTTTTTTTTATCAGGATTCTCTTTAGTTTATCTCATCAAAAAATAAACATGGATTTACAATTCTTACGATATTGGTGTATATCAATACTACGTCAAACATTCGGCAATGGGCAATGGGCAGCAGCTAGGACGGGATCTTCTAACAAGAAGCAGGCTTCGGGAGGCAATGCTGCAAGGTGGGACGAAGCATAGGACCAACTCCAAGGCTCCGTTGAGATTTCAAGTAGCACTCCAATGGGAGCAAAACAGCATGCGGTAAGACTCCCAAGCACCTGGGCAAGCTTCCACGGCTACGATCTGGGAAGGCCGCAAAGCAAAGCTCTAAGGCGAAACCTCCACTAGTATAAATCAAAGCTATCCACATGTCCACGTGGCTAATGCTATTTCTTCTTAAATGTCTCCACAGATCACCAAAAGATATTTCAATTAGGATTAATTTGACGGTTTTTTGGCCCTTTCATCTAACTATAGTGATTCTCTCTAACGACCTACTTGATGTGGGAAATCATCTCGCAAAATTCATTAAGGGTTTGTTTGGTTTCCTTAAAATTATACGAAAGAAATTTAAAATGTAAAGGTCATAAATTTTCTTTGGATGTCAAGAAATTTAGTCAATAAGCATATGTAAAAATTTTAGAGAAATTTACGAAAAAGGTGTTATCCAAAATTTACCATTCATGGGATTATTATCCATATTTATGAATTAAAGGGAATAAATTTGAAAATAACAACGTAGGACTTTACCTTCAATTTTGGATCAAGATGATTTTCTACAGTTTGATCCAAAAACAAACAAGCGATTAAGGGTAAAGTTGTTTTTTTTAAATTTATTACACTCAAATCATGAATATAAACAGAGTCCAGTAAAATCGTAAATTTTAGATAAGAACACCCCTTTTTGTAAATTTTGCAAAATTTTACAAAATAATATTTTTTAATAAAAAGGAAAAGAAATTTGGGAAAATTTTAGAAGGCCCAGGCACATGCACATGGGAAGAAATATTTTATTTTCAGCTTATTTTTGTACTATCAAAAAATTTTATACATTTTTTTTAAATTTTTATGACATTTTATCTCATTGCATTTTTTTTTGTGCATAAATGTGTGCGCGTCCGAGCACAATGGAGGACGTGGGTGCAAGAGGATGATGAGAATGAGGGTTCAGCCAAGGCACCCTTGCCACTGAAACAAGGAGTAATTTGGAAAAGGGGGAAATGTACTAAAGAAAAGATATTAATTATTGCATGTAGAAAGATTATTATAATAAGAAAGAGTAACCAACGAGCCTTTACATAATTGGGATGACAAGAAGAGGCTAAGAGTTAAATGTCACTTTTCAATTTTCTTCATCAATCTATTCTTTTTTAGCACTTGTCAATCCAAATTTTGCTTGATTGGAGGATGCCCTATTTATAAATGGTGATGGAAGATGCAAAGAGATTTCTTTTATAAAGTCTAGTACATTTTTCCACCATTTCTCATGCTTATTCTTTTTGTATTTGATGTGACTCATTGGAAGTTACATCATTTAGCCCCCTCACTAGTGATCTGCATGTGGAGAACAAAGAGGCATTAGTCAAATAAAAGAGTGGTGTAAAAGAGTGGTGTAAAAGCTCTTACATTGTACTTCCATTTTATTTTTTGTTTTTTTCTTTTTATATTTCTTTTTTGTTCGTTTTTTTCCTTTTTTCTTACTTTTTCAATAACTAGCTATATACAAAACCTCAAATGAGGACAGACCCTCCTGAATGAGAGACGAATCTTGGTGTTGGAGCCTGAAGAACATCATTGTTGTTAAAGAATAAAAATTTTAGCCTCTAATTGCAAGATATGAGCAGTAGACATGTACTTCTTTCTATGGTGAAGCTTGCTACAACTTTAGTGTAGTTGTGAAAATCTTTAGCATGCACTCAACTATATTAGAGTCCGATACGATAGAGCCCCCAAGTAGTTAACTTGCATGTGATTTGTCAAAAGAGGGATGAAGGCAGAGACTCTCATCTTCAACCATAGGCTCATCAATACCAAGGCAATCATAACTTGTTGGGGCTTCGACATCGATTGAGATAACTGCATCAAATCTTGGCTCCAGCCTGTTCTCATTATGAGGGGTAGGGAAGAACTGAGGAATTACCAAGGGAATGATCAATGTATGTTCTGGCACAAGGATGACCTTATGAGTAGGTTGTAAAGAGGTCAAGCAAAAAGCTGGTAAGAATGCTTGAGGAGAAAAAGTTTGTGTCACTCTGCGAAGGGATGGATTGTTGACGCATCTCGACTTGTGTTGTAGTCAGCTTTGTAATGTCGAGCAACAATAGTGTTGATGTTTCTGATGAGGATAATGCGGTGGGTAGTGTGACATCGTCAGGAGATGCATCTTCTTGCAATTGCTCTGTGTCTGATGTAATGCATGATCAATTGCTAGAACATGTGATATATGATGATGTGGGAAAAACCGGATCATCTTGTTCAGGGGTTTGTTTGATGACAGCAAGCAGAGAATCATTTGAATCTACTTACAGCATCCGAAAAGAAGTGGAAGCTGGCAATGTGTTGTGGATTGCTTCTGAGAACTTTGATGAAGTGAACACGTAGCTCCCAGGTTCTTGCCTCTACAAGTTAATGCACAAAAAAAATAAAATCCCTTAAAGGGAAAGTAAGTCCTCCAAATGGCTTAGATTGTTACACGATGACAACTTTAATGATAGCTTGTGTTGGCCTTAGATAAGGAAAACTCTAACTTCAGCCTACAACCTTTGCATAGGTCTCTAGTGGACTCGTCAACATTGTTGTGCACAAAATATTCTTGTGCCCTCGCACGATGGAGGGCTGTGATGCGGGTGCAAGAGGATGATGAGAACGAGGGCATTGCTACTGAAACAACAAGTTATCCGGAGAAGGGAAAAGAAAAGATGCCCAAAAATAGTGATTTATTTTTGCATGTTGAAAGATTATTACAATAAGAAAGAGACAATGAGTCATTACATAATTAGGATAACAAAAAGGGACTAAGAGTTAAATGTCTCTCACTTCTTTTTCAGTACTTGCCAATCCATAATGTAAATTCAAATTTGGCTTGATGGGAGGAGGCCCTGTTGATAAATAGTGATGAAAACATTTAGAAGATGTGAATAGATTTCCCTCATAAATTGTAGTACATTTTTCTACCGTTTCTCATCCTTATTCTTTTCGGATTTGTTGTGGGTCCTTGGAAGTTGCATCATTCACCTTTATTTTTTGTGCATTTAGCCTTTTGTACATAATCTCATAGCTAGTGACTATTTGTTGTTCTCCAATCACGGCGGGTCCTTTGTAACATATTATATAGATATACATATATATATATATATATATATATATATATATATATATATATATATATAAAGGCTGCAATGCGCTGCAGCCATTTTGCAGCGCATTGCAGCGCACGACCCGGCCAACCCGCTAGACCCAGCCGACCCGGCTTCCGCCCACCCGCCTACTCCCACTGCCCGTCCGACCCTACCCGCCGCTGCGACAGAAGCCGCCTGCCACCCTACCACAGCTTCCCCGACCCGACCTGCCCTCTCGACCCCGCCCACCGCCCCATGACCGACTCCCCACCACGATGGACCACCCCCGCCACGACCTGCCCGCCCCTCCACGAGCGCCCCCCAAGCCGCCCGCGGGCGGCGCTTGGGTGCCACGGCGGAGGGGCGGGCGGGCCGTGGGCGGGCGTGGTCCGTCGCTATGCGGGGAGTCGGTCGCGGGGCTAGCAGGGGTGGTCCGTCGTGGTAGGGAGTCGGTCGCGGGGCGGCGGGCGGGGTCGGGAGGGCAGGTCGTGCTGGGGGAGCCGCGGCAGGGTGAGGGGCGGCTTGGGTCACTGGCAGCTTGGGGGACCGCAGTGCGGTGGGGGCGGGGGGATAGTGGCCGGCGGGGCGGCGGCTGGGGGAGGGGGGAATGGTGGGGGTGGGGGAGACGGGGGGGGCGGGGGTTATAGAATGGGGCTGCCAGGGGCGAGGGGGCCACTGCTAAAGGGCGTGGGGAGGGCGCCTACGGGGCGGGCGAGGGGCCGCCGGCAGGGGTGGGGATGGTCACGCAGCAGCCAGGCGGGTGGTCAGGCGGCAGCCAGACGGGCGGTCAGGCGGCAGCCAAGCTGGCAGTCAGGTGGCGGCCAGGCGGGCGAGCGGTGGGCGGGCTGGTCTGGGGCCGGTAGGGGGCGGGTCTGGGTCTCCCGTAGAATCTGGGCCCCTAGATTTCAATCCAACAGCCCAGATTCATTGCGCTGCATATTTATGCAGCGCGCCTATATATATATATATATATATATATATATATATATATATATATATATATATATATATATATATATATATAGAGAGAGAGAGAGAGAGAGAGAGAGGCATGCTACTGTGTGCTACATGAAAATGCAGCACATCAACAGCATGCAATCTGGGCCGCCCATCCAGATCCGGCGGCCCATTGTCGTCAGCACCTCCCCCCCCCAGTCAGGCACCCCGACCGCCAAACCAAATTTTAATTTTTTATTTTTTTATTTATGTGTGTGTGTGTGTGTGTATTTATGTATACCG